>VXAL01009351.1:189573-212269 GCA_013399475.1 Chauna torquata
GTGAGACTTAAAATAAGAAATTTGTACATATTTATACATTTAGTTATAAATCTATTGTTTAACTATGTATTTACAAATCTATTTATAAGTAAAAAATATTTTCCTCTTCCTTTAATTTTCATGTGTGTTAAATCAGATTGTCATCAACTGCAACGTTGTAAACACGGAATAATTTTCTATTTCCATTTACACAATACACACACATCATTCTGATTATATTTCATTTAACATTTCATATAGTTAAACCTGTAGGTATGTAAGTATATATTTAAAGGTGTGTTTGGTCTCCAATAAAAATTGAGGCAAAACTAATAGCAAAATAAAATATTCGTCTTCCTATCACTATTTCCTGAGTTTCTTGTTTTGCATAAAAATATTCTAAAAATAAGCTAATGGTCCTATTGTATTCATTTCTTATTCACTCCCATTTAGAAAGTTCCTTGGGTTATCAGTAGTAACATTTTAAGCAAGTTTACTGTGGCCTGCAGACACTGAGAATCAATCTTGAGGAAGTGCTCATCTACAGGAAAACACAGGGAGTGCTATATTGCCATTCTCTTTCAAATACAATGTTACTAGCTAGCATTTTATTAAAGTATACTCCAAAGCATAATAAAAAAAAAACCACCTGATTTACAAAAAAAATGTTATCCAGAAGGAAGAGTGATAGTAACATTTTCAAGCAATTTACATATTTTTCTAGATAGTTTTCCTAGGATATATACAACTTCACGTTATTTTAATCTCATTTTTTCCCTTTCCTTTTTTTTCTTTGAATTCCATACATAGAATTGTGGAACATGAAGCAAAAGTGACTATAAAGCTGAAAACTGTTGTGGACCACATTTTGGATTGTTCTGCCAGCCCTTCTCCAAGACATCTGTAATGGTTTCAGAAAGAAAGTATTTCTCAGGGTGATTTCTTCTTTTTTTTTTTTTNTTTCTTGGATTATGTTTTTCTGTTATACAATCATTAGATTTGGTCTTCAAAATGTAACGTTAAAAAAATCTTTTCCAGATGAGTTTTTAAAAATGTTTATGAATACTATAATTACTAATTTTATGTTGCTATGAATTTTATTTTATATATTTTATTTATTATTACTTTTTTATTTATGAACTGGCTTATAGAATTATCAGGCATTTTAGTATTAATATTTACAAGCCTGTTCTGACACATGCCATAGTTTGAGAATTTGTCTGTGAAATTATTTGAATTCTGTTATTAATCCTCACTGACCTGGGAAGGCTGATCAGCAATAGGAGAGCTGTAGGAGGTTGGCTTAGAAAAGTAGTGCTGCTCTGCCACCTGCACCCTTATAGGAAACCTATGTGGCTCAGCAGTAAGAAAGCCTGGGAGACGCGAATGAAGAAGCTGAGGGAGAAGATGGTGTTCTCCCAGAAACGTAACTTGGAGACAGCAAAGCTGAATCTTGAATTGAAGGTAATGTCTATGTTTGTTGTAATTTAACAATAAAGGAAAAAAGACAGGAATAGGTTTTTATGGGCTACTGCAGGCCACTGCAAATTGAGCCTTGGACTTGCCTTCCAGTGCAGAGAGCGGCTGACACTTTCTCTGGTCACAGATTAAATCAGGTAGCACACCTGAGACAGTGGGCTCAGGCCTTTAAAAAGCTGGTCTAGAGGTAATTCTTAAACCAGCCTTGGTTTAAGCAGGGCTTTGAATGCCATATAGGTATGTGCCTCTGTTTATATACACCTATGTATATATCAGCATAGATAAACGAATACAAAAAAGGATCTAGAACTCCATGTATTTTTCCTATGAACACTGCTGTATGTTTGCCTTGAAACACTCAAGGTTTTTGAGCAAACTTTATGAAAGTGATGATATTACAGATGTGAGACTTAAAATAAGAAATTTGTACATATTTATACATTTAGTTATAAATCTATTGTTTAACTATGTATTTACAAATCTATTTATAAGTAAAAAATATTTTCCTCTTCCTTTAATTTTCATGTGTGTTAAATCAGATTGTCATCAACTGCAACGTTGTAAACATGGAATAATTTTCTATTTCCATTTACACAATACACACACATCATTCTGATTATATTTCATTTAACATTTCATATAGTTAAACCTGTAGGTATGTAAGTATATATTTAAAGGTGTGTTTGGTCTCCAATAAAAATTGAGGCAAAACTAATAGCAAAATAAAATATTCGTCTTCCTATCACTATTTCCTGAGTTTCTTGTTTTGCATAAAAATATTCTAAAAATAAGCTAATGGTCCTATTGTATTCATTTCTTATTCACTCCCATTTACAAAGTTCCTTGGGTTATCAGTAGTAACATTTTAAGCAAGTTTACTGTGGCCTGCAGACACTGAGAATCAATCTTGAGGAAGTGCTCATCTACAGGAAAACAAAGGGAGTGCTATGTTGCCATTCTCTTTCAAATACAATGTTACTAGCTAGCATTTTATTAAAGTATACTCCAAAGCATAATAAAAAAAAAAACACCTGATTTACAAAAAAAATGTTATCCAGAAGGAAGAGTGATAGTAACATTTTCAAGCAATTTACATATTTTTCTAGATAGTTTTCCTAGGATATATACAACTTCACGTTATTTTAATCTCATTTTTTCCCTTTCCTTTTTTTTCTTTGAATTCCATACATAGAATTGTGGAACATGAAGCAAAAGTGACTATAAAGCTGAAAACTGTTGTGGACCACATTTTGGATTGTTCTGCCAGCCCTTCTCCAAGACATCTGTAATGGTTTCAGAAAGAAAGTATTTCTCAGGGTGATTTCTTCTTTTTTTTTTATTTTTCTTTTTTTTTTTAATTTGTTATTTTTGTTTGTTTCAGAAAGTAACTTTTGTTCTCTACAACCAGTGAAATTGATCCCATTTTTATCATGATTTAGATCTTCTAATTCCCTGCAGTGGACTCAATCTGCAGTGTGTTGTGTTTGATATACTTGAGTCAGGGCTTAAATTCAAAATTTTGTCCCTTTTTAAGAAGGCAGAAAAACCTGCTGGCATAAATAGACTGCACCTTATTGCCTGGATAAAAATGTTACTGCTTTAAAACTTGGTAACATCAACGTGCAAAATACCACTGTGATGGGCTGTAACAAAACAAAAAAATCCTACATTTCCTAGCTTTCTTATCAATTTTATTGCTCTTCATCTCTTACTGAATTGTAAAATACAGCATATGATTCGGATTATTTATGCAGAATGCTATGAGAATGGTCTTTCAAAGCAGGGATTACTATATTAAATTTTATTATTTTACAGTAAATGCATAAGGGCTTGAAAATAAACAGTAGGAGAGTCATAGAGAAATGCCACAGACATTTTATAAATCAAAACTCTTACTCTTACACTTGCATTGAAATGGGAATAGAGAAGGGAAAGGCCAGTTTCAGTTCAGCCTATAAACATTTTTTGTGACAACTAATCATTATGAAAAATAGATAGGCATAATTTTAATACCAGTGTCTAACTATCCTTCTCTCAGGGAAAATTGCAAAGGAAATACAGGTCTCCTTTAAAATATGATGGGATATATGGTACTCTCTTTTTTCTGCTGGCTAATGGGGCTCTCCAAAGAGCACCATGTTGGGGAATTTTAGAGGTATGGAAAGGCACATTTAAGAATATATATTTTGAGTAAAGGGTAAGGAAAGCAAAATAGCTTTTCATTCACAACTTATAAAGCATGAGCTTTGGCTAGGGAGCTATTTCTACAGGGTATGCAGCGGCTACAGCTCTGCCAAAAATTATCACCTGCAGAAAATCACACTTTGTAAGTTCTCAAAGAAGCAGAACAATTTTGCCCTGCAGCTTTTTTTCTTTCATGAGGAAGAGACTGTTTCATGAAGCATAGATCATTTTTGTATGTGAAGACTTGTTCAGGGTAAAATATCCCCTACCACGTACATCCCAGGGCTAGAGAAAATTAAAGATTCAGGCATGTACTAGGTAAGTGCTGTAACATCTACCTTTTAAGTATTTGGCCTTAATGGTACCTGAAGTTGAGAATAAAGTGCCTAAGCGGTGTAGTCCAGACAGATTTATGGCAGGCACGTCTATGGGCATGTCTTGGGCACCACTGTCAGATGGCACCCTCAGGAACATCTGCTCAGTGCTGGACATGGGAACCTGGAGAGGGTAATGCTTGGTCAGAGCCACTGTTAATGGCCAAAGCTGTTATTTGCACATATGGCCTGGCTCTGTCGTCCCCACAAGCTGAGAAAGGCCAAAAAAAAAAAAATTATTCTAAGTGTACTTTACCCTCACACCCAGGCACCTGAACCAAGATTGATCCTTGCTCTCTCCATTTGATACCCACAGCTATAAGCATGTAACACATTTCCCTTTAAAATGAGACTATTGCTAAAAAATATGGTGGGAGTGATTATAAGCATACGTATTTTATACGTGTAAAGTACGCCTTACCTAATTCTGTAGTGGTTACAGCATTTGCTCAGGAAGTGGAAAGTTTTATTTATTGTAGAGCTTCCCTGACCTGCTTCTAGTTTAAAAGTTGTCGTAGCAAGCAGGGGGCACAGGAGGCTGGAGTAATGGGGGCATTCCACATCCCCTCCCTTCTGGTGCTAGGAGGAGATCTGTCAACTTGAACACGATTTCCAGCCAGTGCTCAGTGTAATTGGGAGGAAGAATTTTTGGATGACAGAGACTAAAAAACATCTGCTTTGCACTAACTAATGAGTTTTCCCCCTTGCCCAGCCCTACCCCATGACACATCCTGATGTGTTATAGGAGTTCAATCACAAACACAGGTGTTGCAAGTAGATTTCTTGGGAGAAAATGTGATTCCTCTCAATAAATATTTTCTGGTGAATGATTATAGGGGATTCTGATGAGCTGTATAAGCTTTAGGTTTACTTTTAATTTCAGTAACTAGTGTGGTACAAATATGAAACTTACAGGCAGTTAAAAAGATAGCCCTTTTTGGTCTCTCAAGGTAAAAATAAATATTATAGAATAATTTCAGCTTGCTAAATAGAAGTCTTCCTTAACTGATACCATTACAAAGAAATAGCAAAGCTAAAAGCTTCTGAATTAAAGTTGAAGAGTCAAGTATTTATACATATATGAACACTTGTGTACATATATGTATACAAATGGAGGAAAATACAGGTTCTTTTGCTCATGTTGTCCTATATTTCTCATGTGAACATTGTGGTGTAATTTACTGAGCTCAGAATTCTTAATTGACTGGGTCAATGTGGCAGCAGAAGAATTTGAAGAAACAGTTCTAAATGTAATTCTTTAAGAGGAGAGTTCTTGTGGGTAATGTTGTCACCTCTCATGTAAAGACACAAAGCTTGCAAGATGAACAGATGTTCCAAAAATGACTCAAGACTAGAAGACAATAAAATACACACAAATGGTGCATCAAATTTGTTGGTTATCTGCTGAAGAAGGAACACTTGGAGTGGCATCAGAGTACAGAAATAAAAAACAAATTAGGAAATAAGGCAAACAAAATATTTAGCTTACTTTTGGAACAGTAATTTTATTTTAATTTATATAAAATGTAATTTATATTAAAATTTCATATTAAAGTCTCTGGAGAACTGAATAGGTGGAAGTCACATATAATCATAGGAATTATAATGATATGAGACATATAGAATGAAGAAGCATAGAAGCAGCATACAGGCATTCACCAAGAATTGGGAAGCTGCACCAGCAGCAAAGTACTGGGTGACAGGAATAAAAACCTGTATGTAGGAGAATGAGATGAATGCCTCATAGGACAATTTCAGGAAGACAGAAGACAGAGGAAAAGAAGACTTGCAGACAGAGTGCAGAATTCAGGGGTTAGTACAAAACTTCTGAGGTCATTGGGATTGTTCTGCTCAGCATTTTTAGACCTTCATCTGAGATCCTTATCTCAGAACTGAAGCCACTGGCAGCAAGGGGAGGTTGCTTCCCCTGGTAGGATTGACATTATGGAAGATGTATTGAATGAGCTATTTCCAGCATAAATAGGGCATTCTTACTCTTTAATACAGAAGACAGAAGAGATATCAGTTCCAGCACCAAGTGCAATTCTTGCTGTCTGCATTCAGAAAGATTAAGTGAAAGTGTAACAGAAAGATTGAGGAAGTGGGAGCCTTGCTTTTAGGGGCAATGGAAAGACCTAGGAAAATAAAAGCTGTGTTTAAATGTATAAAAGACAAGCATGGAGAAAGGGGAAATTCTTCTCAGGATAACACTTGTCAAAGGACAAATAGAGACAACTTCACCGCATTTGTATTTATGCTGGAAATTAAAAGCAGCTTTCGAACCCTCTGAGCACTGAGACAGGAGAAAATAGGTGCTGTGAATTTAACTGGCTGTGATATAAATCCTGTTGCAGGACTGCAGAAGGGACTGTTTGATGTACTCACCTAAAGCAGGAGAAGGTCCCTTTCAGCCTGTTTCCCATTTTCTTGAGAGTCTGAACTTGCAGCAGAGTATTTCAGCAAAATACAGTGGAAATCAGTGTTTCATCTTTCAGCAAAAGTGTCTTTGTATTTGCCTTCCAAAAAGTTGAAGTGTACGCATTTATAGCTAACTGTGTAGGCTTTAACCACTTTAACATGTAAATAGATCAATAAACTAAACAGTTTATGTGGCACTAATAAACATATTTTCTCTGTATAGGTTACTGTTACTATTACATGTTCTGTAAACAGTTTTTTGAAATATGCAATGACTGTTTAAAAATTTAAAGGTTATTTTCAGTAGAATATGCATTCTTTAAAATAACCTGTTATTCAAACATAAAGTTGGAATGAATTTTATTCTTACAGATAGTTATAAGTAAAAGTTAATATCATTAAGGGCCTTTTAAGCAATTATATAGACTAAATATTAACTTCATTTCTCCCTACTTACATGTTAATTGAATAACATGGCTAGTAACACAATCCTATATCTTCCAGAGTTGCTAATTCTACTCAGTATATTTGTGATTTCACTGGGATGTTGTTGATTACAGTGGTTACAAATTAATGTATGCATTGCAATGAATTTTGTTCACAGGGAATTGTGATGACAACTATTTTACTGATGCACTGTTGTCTTATAAGATTTTTCATTCAACCTTCAATAATGTAACTACATTCTTTAAATAACCAAATATATTTTCAATTATAAGCATTAAAATAATAGGTATGGGAGGAAAAGAATATTGCTTTTACATATTTGGTTATTCAAGCAGAAGGTCAAATCTTCATTATTACTAAATTCTCTTTGGGAAATTGAAAGAGGTTATATTACTAATAAGGTAATAAACATTACAAGGAGATTTATGTATTTTTAGTCTGATTTTTCTTCTGCCATACATATATTATCCATATATATTCTACATATATGATATATACATATATATCATACATTATATGTTGTTATTAAGTGTATTTTTGTTTTCATAACAAGCCTATAACAGGATAAAAATTGAGAAATATTCAATTCATGCTCTTGAGTATTAAGACTGGACTGCAGATAAATACAGTTTTCTGAAATCTATATAAAAAATTCATTGTTGAAACTCTGTTTTGAAAGTCTTAAGAGCATAGTGGAAACAGAAAATTAATTTCTCCCTACAGCAGCCTTAATTCTGCAGACTTATGGACTTCTCCAGGTGTTGTTTTTCTTTCGCAGCTTTATGCCTTTGTTTACTCTGCATTTTTATTCCGTATTTACATGGCCTTTGTTGTTTAAGTGCTGAAGTTAACAAGCACCTGACAGCTGTATAGCAGGTATTCCAACCTCCTTCAGTGCCCAGCACACATTGCTTAGTGCACATCCATCAAACTGGCACCTGAAGAAGCCTAGGAAGGATGCTGTGTCTTAATGAAACTTTGACAACAGTGGCAGTGCCTGCAGAGATTTTTCCCTGCGTGTAATGTGGGAAAAGTTAGCAGATTGGTTATTGGTTCCCTTTCTAATTTGTCATTTGTCAGGCCTTCAGGTATATATACTTTAATCCTGAATTTTTCATTGTCTGATATTCTGGACTTAATTTCCATACTGTGTTATGTCAAAACAAGAATAAATCATTATAATAAAGCAGAAATATCTTTTTGTAAGAATGATAAAAGAAAGTGAGCTTTTTTTTTTTTTGAATTCAGGCATTTATAGTTATTTAATTTCACACATTTTTGAGTTTTCTAACTAAGTAGGCTGGATTACATAAAATTTTATAAATTGTTGGTTGCTAATTTAGTTCTTGCTAATACTTTTTAAAATGTTTGCAAATTTATGCAACATTCAATTTCAGCTTTCATTCTTTAAAGACGTCTTCTTATGACATTATTTCATCAAGACACACACTTAAGAGGTAACAAACTTCTGAAATAGACTGAATAATTCTCCATTCTAGCTAAAACCCAACAGTCTTGCCAAACTAAAAAGTAAATTAACATTCTCTTCCCCCTCTAAAACATGGGCAATTAACAAAAGAAAAACTAAAAGATCTTCTCATTATCACATCATTTTCCAAAGTTTGAGAGTAGATTACATTGTTTAAGGTATAAATTATAAAACGACTAAAGTTTAATAACAATTAAAAAAATAGTTTATCATATTTATTTACTTACATAAATTTTTTCTGTGCTGTTTGATCCTCACTAAGAACTGCCCATGTAAGGCCTGAACTTAAGGAAAAAAAAAAAAAGGGGGGGCAAAAAAACAGAGACCCCATATCTCTTATGTACACATGTAAATAAACAAACAGGATATTTCAGAAGTGCTATTCTTGCTGTCAATTCCTATGATGGTTCTCTGAATACCTGAAAAGCTGGCCGGGTACCTAGTATCTGAATGTGGGTTTAGAATTTTAATTTCAGGCTTCTTTAAAAAAAAAAAAAAAAGTGCTGGAATACAAGTAAATTTAATGGAATTAAAGGATGTGGGCAATTAATATATAAGTTGATAAGCTGATAAGTTTCTCATCCTCCACTCCCTCTTTAGTTCCTGCTTATATTCCCTTTCACTTCTCCAGTCTTACAATTTCTTCAGTTTCTCATTCTTTAATTACACTATTTTCTTCAACTCTTTTGCTGAAGATAGCAAATGTCATTTGTTACAGTTACGTATACTGCATTTTCCTACCTTTCCCATAGTTATCCTCTGTATGGAGTCTCAGTAAAGGTTTTCTTTTGTTTCCCCTTTGTACTCTGCTTTCGAATCAGTCACTGTAAACACTGCAGATATCATGAGCAGCTATTTTAGAGGCAATCCCATCGTAATTTTAAGAAGTAATCCCAGCATGCCTATTTCTTATGCACAGTTATGTGTGACTTCATTCAAGATACGCATATGATTATATGGCTCTCTCTGTGGCGCTGTTCCATTTCTATGGTAACATGGCACATCTAGCATTTGTTTGTGATGGGGAATCTGGGAAGTGTGCCCCTTTATCTGATCAAAGTACCTATAATATATAGAATGATTTGAAGAAACTTAATAGCAATGACTCCTCCATTTAGTCCATAAACTAAGTGGAATCAGAACTGCATCTCTCTCTCTCTCTCTCCCCCCCTCTAATCCATTTATTAACAATCTACTTTCATATGGTCAAACAGCAGAATAAACAAATTACATATACTTCCCCCCCCCNTTTAAATAATAAATTTGTTCTCAGGAAAGTTCTTGGATGACAGCACTTCTGTTCTGCTCTTTTCTAATGCCTGACTAACTGGTAATGGAAGACTTTCCCCTGGAAAGGAGACTGTGATCTTATAAATAATGCCAGAACTGTAATTAGAGTTAGTGTTCCAGATTTTAAGTCAGATTTTGAAATATTTTAAAAGTTCAGCCATAAATACTGACAAATATGTCAAAATACCACACAGAGGAGAGGAAGAGAGTTGTGGGAGCAAACTCTTTCAGTCGTGCAGTGGATGAAAAAATTAGTTAATCTGAATTGTAGAGGCTGAATGCAACTTGCTGCAAAAATCATCCAACCTCCCACCTCCACCCCTGAAAAAAAGTCATGAATGACCTGGCTAGCTAATCAGTAAAAGACAATCTCTGCTGGGAAGACCTTGAGCCAGTAGCAATGTTAAAATTTTGCTCAAGCTACACAGTGAAAATGAGGACTCTTAGAAAACTAGTCTCCCTTGAAAACAAGAATGGAATAGGGGCAGGTTTGTTTGACAAAATTTTCCTGGTATATATGTGGTGATTAATATATTTTTCCTAGGAAAATGCTTCAGTGTGTATCACATAACTGTATCTGTGCTATTTCTTTCTGCTGGACCAAAATCCATTAGGCTAACAGAGTTTATTTTGGCTCTTACGCTTTATAAGTGCTTTTTTTTCTTTACATGTATTATGACAGCAAAATATGCATGATATACAGGAATCTCAAGTTAGATACAAGATTTAGACAGTTAGGAAGAATGTAGGTATATGACTGTCAAGTGCAGTGCTGAAGAGGCTTATGGGGGGGAGAAGTCCTGACTGCCTATCTTTCTCTCTCCACGCCCCCCTACATTAATGATAGTCTATGCAGTATCAAAAGACACTCTGATGATAAATAGCATAGGGCAGCCCAGGGGATCACTGTCTCCTAGGTCACACCAAACCATAATGCCTGTCTTTGGCCCAATTAGCCTGTCTCTCTCCACAGCTTAAAAAAGAGGTTTAACGGGAAAGGAGGAAACACTTCCCTTACAGATCACCCTCTAAATTTGGGATGTGGTGCTGCCTGTGAAAGCTGGTGAGTTCCTTTTCAATTTCCCAAGAAACGAACAAACAAAACCCACAAAACCCTAAAAAAAACCCCAACCAACCAACCAAACAAAAAAAATTCCATGAATTTCTGTTTCTAGTGGTTGAATTGTTAGGTTTGGTTATTATAATGCATTGCTGTCTTTGATACCAAAGACACATATACCTTTGGTTAACTTTTTTGGTGTGTGTGTGTGGGAAGTGCTCTGATTCACTAAGAGGTGCCTTCCTGAGAAGAGTCAGCTTCGGAGGAGCCGCCACATTTCTGGATCGTGGTTGGCAGAGGCAGACACCAGATGGCTCAGGCTGAAGTGGTGGAATGTCAGCACCCAGAGCATTGCCCATACAATATCAGGTAGTTTCTGTGCTTGCTAAGCACTGACCTCAGGGTCTAAGTTGTTAACATGGTGCCTAAAGTCTGTCTCATGCATTTTTTTTGGTTGCTAGTGCTGTTGGAGATCTGATTCTAGGACTCTCCTAGACTGGACAGGTCATTAACTTGCGTGAGTAAACATTAAAATAACCAATAAAATAAAAAGTTCAGCACTTAATTTCTTCTAGCAAAAACAATCATGTTAAAAATCAAACATTTGTTTTAGTTTTGAATATATTATAAATGGATGTCATAAAGTTATAATGTCTTTGATTATTTTTTCCTTTCACATTCATCTTCATTAAGATCACTATAAATATTTTAACTGATGATTTGGGTTAATCTCAGGTACTTCACCTCTTTAAATCATATGAATCACATAGCCATCTTTCTCTGAGCTAGGAAAAGACCTAAGGAAAACACTCTCAACTGTAGGTTCAAAGGCTATTAATTTAGCTTTTCATCTGATAATCCTCCAAGATCTTAGAACCTGACGTAACTGTTCTGCATCAGGGGTACAATGCCTGCAGCTTCTCACAATAAATAGCTTTCTTCAGGTTCAGAAGATGTATTTTTATCTGGCCTTCTCCCTTCTGGATTAGGTGCTAGTTGCTTTTGTACATGAAACCTATCAGCCAGTTCTTGAAGTCTATCAGGAGGAAAAAAATAAAAATAAAAAATCCTGTACTTAAAATGTAGTCATTAGTAAAACAGACATCCAATTTGCAGCTGTTATTGTCTCCAATATTTATTTGTGTACCAAAACAGAGAAGGAGAGGAAATAGAATAGACTATTTTGTAGATGAACTGGACAGAAAACTGTACAAGAAATAACTGAGGTTATCTTTTACTTTTCATTTTAGTTGTTATTGCTACTATCATACTTACTACTATTGTTCTGTAAATCATAAGGGTTTTTAAAATTAAGACATTCCTGGGAGACCCTTCCTTCTATCTTACAAAGTAGTACTGATATTAAATACTGAGATAGAGTGTAGTATTTCCATATAGGGTAGTAGAATGAGCAGAATCTCTCCATATTGTCTTCCACCCCCACCCCCTTTCCCTCCTTCCCTCCTTCTTTCAAAAAAAATTCTGTTAAGAAATTCAATGGCATTTGAACCATATTATTTTTATAGAAGCTGGTAACCTGGCTCTTATCCTTCTCTTCTCCATTGTCCCATATTCCTTTATTATTGTTAACATTATTATTGTCGTCGTTAAGCTACTCTTGTTTTTTCTTAGTTTCCTCTCTCTTATGCTTTCTTCATAATTTTGTTTTATCTCTGCCTCCCCAATCTATAAGTTTTTGGCAAGCCAATCTTCCTGATGAGACAGAGGAAAAAGCTTCTTTTCTCCTCCTCCTGCTCCTCCTCCTCCTCCTCCTCCTCCTTTCTCTTCCTTCTCTTCCTCTTCCTCTTCCTCTTCATCTTTTTTCCATTGAGTGAAATATTTTGGAAAATGATGGACAAATTCAAGAATGGGGAGGACCTGCCCATGATGTAATAATATACATCTAGATGGTCAGTATTTCAAATCAAGGAAATGACTGTGCTATGTCTTTCAAGATGTCCTACTCACAGTGCAGTTCGTCTAAAATTAACAGGCTCCTGTGAGTCAAAGCCAAATGAAGGCATGTCTTTCACAGGTGCTCAAGCTAAGCTATAGGCAATAGATATTGAATTGTGTCAGACTAGAGTCTCTTAAGAAACATGAGTCGAACAATTCAGTAGAGTGTACCAGAGTACTCAAAAGAGTCCATTCAGTATCCATGGAGATATCAAATAAAGCAGTGGTAATGAAAACAGAAGTATATACAGGACCTTTGATGACAGAATTAATGAATAACTGAGATTTACAGGCTTCTGTTGTGTTGCATTCAGGTTAGTATAGAGGAACTACTGATACAGTATTGATTTGTGAAAAAGGTTTACTACTACAATTAATGTATTTGTGGCCACATCCAAATTCTCTGTGCATTAGTTCTACTGGCATCGCGCAGACGGCAGAATAATTATGTCATGCAGTGGAGCATATTTCAGCTCAAGCAGCAGTGCACTCAGTTGGCTGGAGTAGAACTGTATTTCCACTTAAGGTGATACAAAACAAAAGAAATTTGTAGCTTCATGAAATACTTGTGCAGTCCCTACAACAGCCTTGTGCTGTTTGGACCAGCAGATCATCCTGTGTGTCATTAGGTATGTGTCTATTCAGTTTGGCTGACTTGGGTTGAAATAGCAATGATGGCAAGATAAGCTTGGTTTAACCTCTGTGGTAAGTGTGCTAAGTGGATTTCTTTGAACGTGAAAGTATTGATCTAAACAGAAAATGATGATTCGACACATACCTACTAGTCAAAAGTAAGGAATTAATCTTAACCTATGTTATGAACTTAATCAAATCGAGCGTCTGTGAGAGGTATGCCACACAACCGAAATTTCAACTATTATAGATGCCTTATCTGATCCATCAGACCTGCAGGGAAGGCTTCCATCATTCTTCTTTTGCTGCTTGTCCACTGATGTGATAAATTGATATTTTTCTAAGTAGTTCCATTTCCTTCAGTATGCATTTTGATATGCCCCAACAAATGCAGCCTAACCTCTTGCTGAGATAAACTCAATGAAGTTACTGGAATTTCATCAAGTTACTTGCTAACCCGGTGTTTTGACCAGTAGCTTTTATGATTTAACAACAAACAGAACATTAGAGAAAAAAGATGAGGGCTCAACAATTTGAAGCTAGACGGTAGCAGCCATATTTTTAACAGAGTTATTATGAGTAAAATGTAACATAGATTTCAGCATATTAAACATAATATGTTTATATTGTATAATTAATATAGGTAGAGTTTTTGCCCTCTAGAAATCAAGAGGGACTTTGCCATGAAATCTGAGGGGGCAGGGTTTCATAAAGTGTGACGAAAAGTACAATAATATTTTCTAAGTGTTAATCTTTGACGTCAGCCTCAGAAAGTAAGGACACTACATCTTTATTTTCCCATTTTCTGTTGTGGACTGAATTATACTGTTTTACCTCCAGATATCAAATATAACATCCTTCTCAAGATCAAACACAAAGAAATCCCTTATGAAAGTAAAATCTGCAGAACAAGCTATTTGCCATTCAAATTTGTTATTGTCTGCCTAGTTTTCACACAGTTCTCCTAATATAAAACCAGTTGTACTGGAGAGTTTTTTTCTGTGTGTATGCCTTAGCAAATATTTTCTCAGATTACTTCTGCATAGTATTCTGTATCTTTGAATGCAAAGAAATGATTAATTAATGAATCATACAGTAAGTAAATTAGACAGTTATATTCTGGCTCTTACGCCACAGACATTGTTGCACACAAAGAGGGATCCTTCCTCCAGAAGGGATAGAGAATTACACAAGCTCATCTCAATTCAGCCCCAGGCACTCACACTCCCCACTGGCAGCTGAGTATTTAATTTCTTGGAGCATTTCTATTATTAATTTGTCTAACAGAAACAATCTCCATAAAATTATTAGGCCTGCTCTCATAATCACATTATTAAAATCTCTAAAATCAATCAGATCTACACTAATTTCTGCTAGGTGAGAATTTTGCCCTGCCGGTAGACAGAATAAAGGAAATATGTTTCTTTCAGGGCATGCATATGTTGACTAAATCTTGGAGACACACATGAATAAAAAGGATTGTAGCTGGCTATAGTCTTGTGTAAGAAATCTTGCTATGAGCTTTGTATGAGCATGCAGTAGAAAGGCATATTCTGTTACATGAGGCTAAAAAACTTGTTGCTGAAATCAGCTATAAAATGAGAAGGGATTTTTTTTAATGATAAGAAAACATGGATTAAGATCTCTGGGGATATACAGCAGAATCTACAATAGCAGTCCCCCCTTCAGCCAGATAAGAAAGCCTATTAGACAGATGGTATCACACATGAAAAAAGTGATCAAGCTGTGAGAAAGGGAGACAGATCTACTTAGTGTGATAATTAGAAAAGAAAGAGCCCCAGAGGAAGTGCAGAATAGTAAAATATAACATCACAGCTGGAAAAAAAGTGGTGGAGATTGTATTGTGGACCCAGGAATAGGTTAGATTAAAACAGAAAGAAGGAAGGCCTATGAAATTAGTGGCGACAATTTGAGGAGAATTTTTGTTATGGGTTATGGGATTGCAGTTCACACTCTCATTGAAAACAGGACTGATTTGATTGCCAGTAACAGTTCTGGAATTTCTGGTGCCAGGAGCAGTTCTGGAATTTGAACCACTGAAACCCTACTCACTTTTCTTTCTTTCTTTCTTTCTTTCTTTCTTTCTTTCTTTCTTTCTTTGTTTCTTTCTTTCTTTCTTTCTTGCTTTCTTTCTTTCTTTCTTTCTTTCTTTCTTTCTTTCTTTTTTCTTTCTTTCTTTCTTTCTTTCTTTCTTTCTTTTTTTTTTTCCCAATCCATGCTCTGTCCAGTAAGTTAAATTCTGTATTTCCTTGCTGTATGCATATGTGTAAACAAGGTGAAAACAGTTATTTACTGCAATGAGCTTTAACTCAGTTCATAACTATAGTGTCGAGTGGTTCTGTAGATACCAATTTACATGTCTTAGTATTCAAAAGATAGCCACTAAATCAGATCCATGCCATTACCTCAGAGAAGAATTGTCTTTCAGTGTGAAATCTTAAACAAACAAACAAACAAACAGACAAAAAACAACTTTCCAATCTTTAAAATTGCCTAATAATAAATAGTGAAAAATAAGAAAAATGAGTCTTTTCCCCCTTTCCAATGTCTCAAAGTCTCTTTTCAATTATTATAAAAAAAATTTTCTGCTTGCCATGGTAATACACTCTCTTTTTTTCCTCCCTGCTGGACAGATTTTTAAAATTTGTAAAAAATCAAACACAGACTTCAGTACTTAACAGGTATCAAAAGAAAATGCTAGACTGCAGTGCACAAGGCAATTTCAACAAAATGTACACTGGGTATACCTCACTCAGGCATACGTACCCCTACAGCCATTATATTCCTTCGAACTTTTCTGGAGATTTAAAGAATAAGCAACCTGCCTCCTGCACATTTTATCAAGAAGCTAGGTTTTTACTAAATTAAAATATTACTTTAAGTCTCTAGACTGTTTACTTTAAAAAAAATTGTCAGTTTGTTAGGTTGACCTTTAGCTTCACTAAGATCGATGTTAAGATTAATCTTATTTCATGGTTGCACTTCCAGACAATCCTACCTTCAGCATTTTAAACAATTAAGTTATTCTGCCATCTCAACTTCACAATGTACTGCTTGCGAAACTCCTATAGCTCTAGAGTGAACATTCATGGTCATTAAGAAAAATCCAAATTTAATCTATTACCCAGCTCCAAAAAAACCTCTATGGAAATATTTCCATTGGTTGGGAAGGGAAGATTTTAATATTTTTTCCATGGTATTTCATTTAGGATGGAGACGTTTTTGCACCTATCCAGGGGCAGAGAGCAGCATCACTGGTTTCTAAGGTAACTGGAGGAAAACTCAGAGCGGACAATGAGGATTCCTTCCTGTGGGAACTCCTTTCAGTTGCCATAATTTCTTTTCCATAGCAGAGGAGACTTCTATTCATTCATAAAAGACATAGTAATGCCTCAGCCTCTTTGTATGGTGTAGTTTGACCATATTTACTATTTTTGTGGAAAAAGTTAGAAGTGGATATAATGACTGAAGGTTAATTAAGTATTGTATAATTATACAATTGCTATCAGTTTTACTTTCGTCCTTGGTTTAATTTGCTCTTGCTTTCTGTGGATATTTGCTAAAGAGGTAAACAGTTTCTTTGTACTTACCTTGGCATCACATACTTGTATGAGTACTTCTAGCATTATTTGTGTATCCCTTCCTACACCAAACTTTTAAAAATTATTTTACAGTGCTTTTTTAATACATCCATTTGTTTCCTTCATTTTTGATTGTCTTGTGTTTCTGTTTTATCACATTTTTGGCTAGTATGGAAGAAAAAAAAGAATATTAAAGATAAGGTGTAGCAGAATGCTGTTGCACATTTTTCCCTTTTTGTATTTTTGTTTTGGTTAGGTGTTTATAAAGGAAGAGGAATCTGTGGAATTGTTAATATAATTATCCCTTTTGCATGTTTTGTTTTATTATTTATTTTCCAGAAAAAAATTCTGCTTCCTCCAGGCAGAACCTTGTGCAGATTCATATCCCAGTCTGAACAGAAGAGCCTTGAAGTGCCTTTCCAGAGGTTACATAGGAGAGTTAATGAAAACTGAAATTGCATCCATATCTCAGCTAAAAATCTCCAGTCGCATCTCTGTAACATCAACATTAAAACTGAAAAGATAATATTTATTCATATTTGTGAAGTCCTCTGAGTTCTAGACTGGAGGAAAAAAAAGAGGAGGACTTATCAGGATTTCTAAATATAATATCTAGGCCCTGCTCTTGATCCAAAGACTAGTGCTTGCACTTCAATTTTATTTTGACTTGGGCATTTTGCTTAATCAATTCATAGCTGTTGCATTTTTGAAGTCTCTGAGGCACTGAAATATTTATTTCAGTGGAATATAGATACCCACATAGTCTTTAAAAATATTATTCAGGTTCTGCCTTGGGGTGGATGACGAGCAAGTCGAGAGCTTATGGGTAGGGATGAAAGGGCAGGTTAACATGTGCGACACTGTTGTGGTTGTTTACTACTGGTCACCTGATCAGGAAGAGGAAGTTGCCAAGACCTTCTGCAGACAGCTGGAAGTAGCCTCGCAATCACAGACCCTGGTTCTCATGTGGGACTTCAGCCACCCTGACACCTGCTGGAAAGACAACACAACTATGTACAAACAGTCCAGGAGGTTCCTGCAGAGCATTAATGACAATTTTTTGACACAGGTGGTGGAGAAGCCAATGAGGAGAGGTGTGCAGCTGGACGAAGCGCTAAAAAACAGAGAAGGACTGGTTGGAGATGTGAAGGTTGGTGGCAGCCTTGGCTGCAGTGACCATGAGATGGTGGAGTTCAGGATCCTGCGTGGAGGAAGCAGGGCAATAAATAGGATTGCAACCCTGGACTTCAGGAGAGCAAACTTTGGCCTCTTTAGGGACCTACTTGGAGGAATCCCATGGGTTAGGGCCCTAGAAGGAAAGGGGGTCCAAGAGAGCTGGTTAATATTCAAGCATCACTTCCTCCAAGCTCAAAATCAGTGCATCTCTATGAGTAAGAAGTCAAGCAAAGGGGGCAGAAGACCTGCATGGATAAGCAAGGAGCTCCTGCTGAAATTCAAACAGAAAAAGGAAGTACACAGAATTTGGAAAAAGGGACGGGCCACTTGGGACGAATATAGAAACGTTGTCAGAGAATGCAGGGATGTGACGAGGAAGACTAAGGCCCATTTGGAATTAAATATGGCAGGGGATGTCAAAGAAAACAAAAAGGCCTTCTTCAAATATATCAATAGCAAGAGGAGGACTAGGGAGGATATGGGCCCGCTGCTGGTGGGGACGGGTGCCCTTGTGACAAAAGAGAGAAGGCAGAGTTACTGAATGCCTTCTTTGCTTCAGTCTTTACTGCTAAGGCCAGCCCTCAGGAATCTCAGACCCTGGAGACAAGAGAGAAGGGCTGGAGAAAGGAAGACTTTCCCTTGGTTGAGGAGGATTGGGTTAGAGATCGTTTAGGCAAACCTGATACCCAGAAATCCATGAGCCTGGATGGGATGCACCCATGAGTGCTGAGGGAGCTGGTGGATGTTATTGCTAAGCCACTCTCCATCATCTTTGAAAGGTCATGGAGAACAGGGGAGGTGCCTGAGGGCTGGAAGAAAGCCAATGTTGCTCCAGTCTTCAAAAAGGGTAAGAGGGAGGACCCAGGAAACTACAGGCCAGCCAGCCTTACCTCCATCCCTGGAAAGGTGATGGAATAGCTCATCCTGATGTCATCTCTAAGAATGTGGAGGAAAAGAAGGTGATCAGGAGTAGTCAGCAGGGATTCACCAAGGGGAAATCATGCTTAACCAACCTGATAGCTGTCTATGATGGAATGACTGGCTGGGAGAGCAGTGGCTGTTGTCTGCCTTGACTTCAGCAAGGCTTTTGACACTGTCTCCCACAACATCTTCAAAGGTAAGTTCAGAAAGTGTGGGTTAGGTGAATGGACAGTGGGGTGGATTGAGAACTGGCTGGATGGCAGAGTTCAGAAGGTTGTGATTAAAGGATTCTGTTTTTGCTGGCACACAGATGAGCAGGAAAACTCATCCTTGGATTATTCTCTTTTTCACTCTAGAGAAATCTCCAAAGGTTCCATCTGTTCTTGCAGCATATAACAGCATATAATGCCTGATTCTGTCTTTTTTTTTTTTTTTAAATTTAAGGTAATAGAGGTACAAAATCAACATAAAAATAAGAATTCTGCAGCATTTATTTCTATTGGAGCAGTTACAGGTTTGCTTCATGCTGTTTATGGCTGTCCAGATACCCACACTTCTACTGCAGTTGAACAGGGCTTTAGGGTGGTTTCTCCAAAGGCTATGTCATCAGTAATCTGTGTTATTCTCTATGAACATGGAGTACTTTGCATCAAAGAGGAATTATTTTTCAAGTAATCATTTTGCTAATTCTTTAATAATAACTAGTAATAATAAAATCCTAAAAATAATATAGAAATAACAGTAGCAAGAAAAGAAGCCTTTAAATCTAATTTTTTATGAGTGAAGTAGGTAAATCATTTACATTTGAAAGTTACTGTCTTTATCGCAGCCTTTGATCATACTTTATATTTGCAACTACTGTAAAAATAAGAAACTTGTGTCATTACCTTAAACTGCCTTTTGTTAATATTGGCCAAAGAGATTTTAAATCCCGCAGAAAATCTGAAGAAAATGACCTGTTTACACTCTGTGAGAGCATACCCTTGTTTACTCAAATGATATTTGAAGGGCACTGAACAAGAAGGGAGAACAGAGCTGGTGCTTCCTTAGCATCAGCTCAAGAAGGTGGTGATGCCTCTCAGGAGATGCAGCATCAATTAAGTTTTTCAGCACTTGTTGGTAAGTTGTACTGTAAATGTAAAAGATTATTCGGTTATTGCTTTCACATAACCTACAATACATAAAATATTTGGCTTTCAGCCTCCTTCTCTAATGGGAAAAGTTGAAGTATTTCAATCATATGAGGGTGATAATGCTACTTCAATCGATGGAGAGTAGGACTGTGTCCCTTAGCTTTAGTCAAAATACAGTACAGGCTTCTAATGGGCCTGATATTCATCCTCTTGCTAATGTATTCTACAGCAATAACTTTCTCTTTGCCATATTTTTACGCTGTGCATTTTTCGTAGTTCACCTAGCTGGCTGGTCATTTATTCTGAAAGTGCTAGTTTTCACAGTTTATGATGCTATTACATTGTTTTACCACCTTTTATTCACTAAATATTATTTTTGGTTAATAATCCTGTTTGTTAAAGGCTTGTCAAAGTTGTCTTGCAAAGTTGAGATATGTCCATTAGGAATCATCCACTGCTGACATTTTTATCCATGTGTTCGTTGATGACAAACTCACACATACACTGCTTCATTTTGCTCTTTTTCTTCTCATTTCTCATACTGCATGATGTATGAAAACCTTTGATAAAGGCTCATCAAAGTCATCAGAACTCTTCATGTATCTGCATTAAATTGCTTGTGTCACCCAGTAGCCCTGCAGAGGTCCATATTTCAAAACATCCCACGAAAGGATTTGTGAATGTCATAAATTGTGCCTGCCACACACAGAGCTCTTAGGGCTTATTTGAAAATGTAAACTAATATGCTCTGTGTGTTTCTAGATTTAAATGTAGTGCTGTTTCAAAGCTATTTCAAACTGATTATAACTCTATTTATGGTTTTTCCATGGTTTACTGACCTTTATTCTGTTAGGTACAATATTTCAGCAAGCAGTTTCTCAGAGCCATTTTTGCCTCACTGGAAAAAAAAAAAAAGAATTACCTTTTCAACAGGAATAATTAATTCATGTTTTTTTTTTTAAATGCCCATATTTTTGTATTTTTAACACAGTAAATAGGTGGGTTTTTTTTCTTTTTTTTCTTTTTGTAACAGATCCCTGCTCCTCCCTTTCACTAGAAGCAATTGAAAAAAAAAAAAACACCTCAAATTTAGCCTCTGGCTCTTTCTACTAGTATGAAACAAGTATTTATGCTGATCACTGAGAAGTTGTAGATTTGATGTGATGCTTGTCAATTGTTTTTGAGACTTTCTAAATCTTCAATGGATTCCTCATTTAGCAGTATCTACACATATGCATGACCACAACTGAATCTAAACTGTACTTTTTGCTGGTGATTTTTCATTATCCGTGCTGATCAAACTGTCTTTGTCACGTTCCAATTTGCTTTGTCAAGTCACTAAATCTTCATTTATGGTCTGGCTGGAAATTTTCCCTGGTGATTTGTTTCTACAGGATGTTGGTTTCCATCCTGTCAGCAGTGTAAGCCTAAAAAGTTCAGAGCACGTGGAACTTGATAGAAATATTTGGTACCTTGTTGTATTAATTTCCAGGTTAAGCCACAATACATATATTGTTTTTCTATCATAATTTTCTGGTTAGAATGACTTCCTTTTCTGTATTGAGTTTATATTTAGATAAGTTTTTCTCCAGCTTATTTTTCTTTATTCCACAGCTCGTAGTAAATTTGAGTGTAGAGCAGTGACAAAATATCACTGGAAGTAATTTGACTATGTTACATCATTTAAACTGAGTGATAATAAAATATATTAAAACTTCCTAAATGTATTTTTTTATATATACAGTTGTGTCTGTCTGTCGTTTCTATCGCTATTTTTATCCAGATGGAGACAAGGAAAGTAGGTGCTTCAAGTTTTTGTGCCTACAATGCATAAGCAAAATATTATTGTAGTCTTTTGGGATTAGTGACCCAAAGGATGAGACCTGTGATGAGTTCTTCAGGTTTGTATCAACTTCTGTGTACAGCAGGATAAATGAAAATCAGGTCCCTGTCGGTTAGAGAGATATTAATAATAAATGCTCTGAGATCAGACTCAAGCCTCCTTTCCTCTCCTAGATCCTTTGTCTACTTACTTAGCATCCATATGTGGGATTACATGTTCATATTATTGCACATCTGAAAGAAAATGAGACTAAATACCATTTTGCTAACTCTAGAGCAAATAGGAGCCAAAACAACTCCCAGCATCTTATGGGCTGCTCCCAGGAGAACTAGTTGACCTAGACGCGCAGGGATTCAGTGCTCCTTTCTCTGTTTCCAAGTCTTGCACAGAGATGGAAAAGAGCTGAGACAAGATTTCTGTAGTAGACTGACACTAAGAATGATACGCCTTTGAAAAATTCCCTAAGTGTACTTTTAGCATTTCTGAGGTTTTCCTTTATCCTTAATCTCAGTCTATTCATATTTCTGTGGGCAACATGCAATAATATCTTTTAAGTTCAGCTGTTAGAAATTTCCACACATGAGGGCAAAAGAAAAGTTATTCATTCAGTTATACCCTTTCATCTACCAAGAATAGATGAAACTTTTTTTATCTTAATCTTGCCTTCTGTTGCATCTAATGGAAACCTTTTTCCTTTTTCCTTTTTTTTTTT
>VXAL01009351.1:212295-227016 GCA_013399475.1 Chauna torquata
TTTTTGGTCTGATCAACTCCAGGAGTAATGTAATTTTATTTGGTATGTGCTGTGATGAAAAACAAAAGAAATGAAAGAAATGTATATTTAAAGCTATTCACAAGTACATTTGGACACTAATTTCACCACTCAGGTTACTGCTACAGGTTTGGTGCAGTAAAGCAGCCTTTCCTCTCTGTCCCCTGGTGTTTCTGACTTGGTGGTAGGATTGTGTATCGTGACCAAATCTTATAAATGCCTTCTTCTGAGTGTTGAATTCAGTGCTATGAATAAAACCACTGAAGATGGTAGATACATAATATTCCTTTCCACACAGTAGTTGAAAACCAAAGTGTTCTGGTACAGAAGTGAAGCTGTTGTAGCTAAAGAAGCTATATTCTGTTACAAAAGAAAACATTAACAACTGATTTGCAAGCCAGTTCTTTTATTTTTTAAATCCTCAAAATAAAACCTGTCAACTGCCTTGCATTAACATTTTCTTGCTAAAACAGTTGAGTCATAAAGTCTAAAATTTCAGTGAATGTCAATCTTATCTGAAATAATAATGTGTAGATATTAAAACACTCTCCATCTGTTCCTGCTTTCTTTTGTTATGAAAAATGATTCATTCAATAGGTAACTTAACCCACAGACTAACTAAAATGATATTTGCATCTGACACTTGATGAGCAAATTAATTTCACAAAATGTTCATAATGTATAGACAAGAGGAAAGAAGGAAAAGAAAGGAAAGGAAAGAGAAGGAAAGGAAAGGAAAGGAAAGGAAAGGAAAGGAAAGGAAAGGAAAGGAAAGGAAAGGAAAGGAAAGGAAAGGAAAGGAAAGGAAAGGAAAGGAAAGGAAAGGAAAGGAAAGTGAACTCCCACCTTTGCACTCCCACCCAAACCTTGCCGTTCATCACTGAAAGTGTTCTGCTGTACAGATACTCCTCGCACATAATGAGGAAAAACTCCGCAGCACATTACTCTAGATGTATGATTGTGCAAATTAGGAGTTTTTCACTGGTTATAACTCCATGGAAATTCATTAATGTAATCCTGGAGTGATGAACTGAGGAATTAGTCCCTGTATTTTTAATAAAACTCATATTATTGGAGTACCTCTCTCTATTGAAATCTCATTTGCAAATATAAAGCTAGATCTTGAAAACCTATGCAAACATACCCACCGCCAGGACTAAATCTCCTGCAGTTATTGATTTTATTAAGGCTGCAACCCTACATTTTTATATGCTGGGACAGTAACACTAGATAGTACAATGAGCCTTGGCCACGTCTGCTGTGGGAAGGTGTGACTCTGAAGGTGGTGTGCCCAAGTCTTCCCTCCAGAGTAGAAGATGCCTGTCTGGGTGAGCTGCACCTCCACTGTTGTTTTCCAGTTTCTGGGGTCCTGGGCACAATCACATCTCTTCAGGTCTGATGGCTTGGATGGTTGCTGCAGTAGAGCATTTACAGTCTGCCCTTCCACTGCTGCTCAGAGACAAATGTGACATTTTGTCAAGCCGTAAATAGGAGCTGCCTCCTAACTCAGGCGGCTTCAAGGTCATGTGATCAGTTCATAATTCAGGACTGCAAAATTGCTTCTTCAGTGTGTGAATCTTGGTATATTTCAAGGAGAAATACATTCTCCATTTCTCCTCCTACAACTAATTGTCTGGCAGCAGAATAACAGAAGAGGAAGGAGGCTGTTCATATTTCCCACAGTGGTGTCCTTGAAAATGTGACCCATACCTTACATAAATAGATATGGTGCTATATTTAGTAAGGGAATCTAAAGTAACAGAAGTGTGATACATATAACGTAGCATCCTTTGTTTGCAGTTGTCCGAGTTATCTTAGACCAACAGTTTTATTTACTATGTGTTTTACCTTTTTCTTCTAATACTATTAAGGAAGACAACTTTGGATCAATTTACTTGGAAACCATTAACTCAACCAAGGTGAAATGCATAAAGCACTCTGTATTGCAGATCTGCTTGGCCTCTTTCCATATGTTTGTGTATTTTGCCCTTCAGGCTATTTTTATTAGTTCTGTTTGTATTTTTCCAGTGTGCCCTTTCTCTATAAACATAAGTTATTAGTAAGTGAGAGAAAGCCCACAGAAAGTAGAACAAAAGACAAAATCAGAGTGTTTGAAGAACCAAGAAAGTAATTTCAGGAGGTTCATTTTTACTATTTCTTCATGTCTTTGTCACATATTGGATGTGTCAGTCGTTTGCCTTTTAAATTCTTATATATTTCTTACAAGCAGACTCTGATTAAGCTTTCCAATTATTGATGCTATTTGGAGAAATGCAAATGAATGATGACCTATGAATATTGATTTTTTTCTTCTGTTCTTAGTATAGTTTATTTTCTTGTACTGCTGAAGATTCTATAATATGGGATGACTTGTAACACAGAAGAACCATTAACTGCTGCTTGCACTGCAGGCAGAAAAACTTACAAGACGTGAGAGACTTACATGCATCCCTTCTTCTTTTTTGGTTGCATTTCTTAATGATCAGATAGGTAATTTCGAAGTTCATAGATCTGCAAGTTTATGTGATGCACAGCGTTTCAGCCATTCTTTTTCCTGAACATTTCATACACTGCCAGATCACTTTCCTATATGCATGTTTGCATCAACCAAATATGACATGATGCATTGTTACATAGTAGTATATATGGAAACCTAAAAAGTGTGTGTGTGTTTGTTTGTTTGTTTGTTTTCCATATATCACTTGAAGCATTACATGAACGCAAAGCTGAAGAATGAATCCTGTTTTGCTTGAGAAGGGACAGAGGCATAGGTGAAATACTGTCTAGTTCTGTATTGGTTCAAATCTCATGCAAGATCTATCCAAGAAAACGGGACATCACATCTCATATCCCAATTTCCCACATGTAAAATGGAGGACAAAAGACTGTTAGAAAGCAGATATACTTCCAGGACACTAAAACTGAAGTCGTATGGGAAAACAGATTGTGTTTGTCTTCTGGAACTATTTCAATAGATATTTTAGGCAGTCTCTTACATGACTGTGTAGATCCACTGTATTGGATCAGACTGAGAATCCAAACCGTAAGTGAACACATGGGTCCTTTTAATCTCTGAGTGTGGAAAATGTTTGTGGGCTCAGGGATTAAGCCACAAATATCAGGTTTGGACAATCCTTTTAGTTCCATTTTTAAAATGTAAATTTAGCCAAAAAGAAATACTTTTCAGACAAAGGTAAAGCCCACGTTGTTTGCCTTTTTTTTTTTAACAAATCACTATAAAAATTCAAGATGTCAGAAACAACAAGAAAATGTATTTTTTTTAAAGAACTTCAACTATTCTGCTGAAATGATTTGCTTTGGATTAACAATTTAACTTGTTTTTCCAATCAGTTTAATACAAAGTTTAATCAGAAACAGAAATGTTTAGTTTTTAAAATGTCACTAAAGATTATACAAACAAACAAACAATACAAACAAGACCCCCACAACCCTACATTTATTGCAAATGACATTTTTCTGGCTTACATCTTCTAATGGAACAGCCATCCCATCATAGTGATCAAACCTGATCCTGGCTGATCTTTCAATCACTTATGAGGGCAAATCATCTCTCTAATACAATTAGGCTCACATTATGATGAAAGTCCCAATGTATTATATTGTTTCTGGATGGAAAGAGTAAGGAGAAATTTGCAAAAATGTTTTGCACATGGCCACATTAATACTGTAAAAGGCCATAATTCACACCAGACCTCTTTTCTTGTAAAAGAGGAAGGTTCCTCTTTTCTTTCAAATGAAAAAAAAAAAAGAAAAAGAAAATCACATGAGACTTTACTAGTAAGTCCACTAGTTCAGTGTAACTGTTTCTGTGCGTTGTTTGAGGCTGGAAAGCTGCACTGTCTATAAATTATTGTGGTTGCATCCATTACAATGAGAATTGGTATTGATTGTAAATTAAAATATTGCATTTGGTTTAAGGCAACATAAAGGTCTTCATTAGTATCTCACCAAAGTCTGTGATTATCTGATATTTCAGAAAACTACAGAGAGGTCACTAAAGGGCAAGATTTGTAGTGGGAATATTGTTTTTACACATCCATCAATCATAGTCTTACTTTAAGCTAGAGAACAAATAAAGATGAAAAAGCTCACACATTAACATTCATACTTGTTGCAGAATTCTTTTCATTTATGGTTGTTGGAGCATTAATACAGAAAACTTCTCCTTTGTATGAATGCTCCCCTTTATGCAACACAAAATAGAGACTTTTTTTTTTTAATTTTGTATGTAACCTGAAGCAATTTACTGGAATTCTCATTTAGAATACACAAACAAAAATATGCAACAAAATTTAACTTTATAACATGTCATTAATGCAAATATCTCACAATTCACAGCCACTGTAGCCACAACTATGATTTGAAATATAATGTTCAGAATTTCAAATTAACAGGCATAATTATTTTGGAGATTGTATTCTGCCACCTACTTTTTATTGGAATGGTCTTTTATCTGCAGAGTAATCAATGGGGCTACTTGTTGAGCAAAGTACTTAAATGCTTAAATGTGAAATATTTCAAAGGCTGTTACAAGGTTGGTCACCTGGAATGTATTGTTTGTGTGTGTGTGTGTGTGTGTGTGTAGAAATGACAGTTGCTAAAAATTTTTGGGCAATGAACAGAAAAACTTTGGATGCAGAACTTAAATTAGACTGGAGTGGTCAAAAGTAAAGATGGGACCGAAAATGATCAGAAAAGAGAAAGGTGAATGGCTAGAGGAGGAAGGGATCCACCAGCAATATGCAATTTTGCAGCAGAATTAGAAACTCCTTTTTAGCCAAGAGGGGGGATTTTACATGGATGACACTTCATTTCAGGTTGGTTAAAATGGTTCCTTGGATACAAGTATTTTCTATGCAATGTGAGAACTTTTGGCAAAGATGATGGCATCAGCTGGGATTTTGGTCCTGAATGAATCGGCTACGGAGGGCTAAGCACAATGGCATTTGAGAACCATAGTGCTGAGATGACAGTATGCAGGTTTGCAGACTATTAGCACTGTGAATTATTAAAAATTAAGTGGAAATAATTAAAAGAAAGCAAATGAAAAGGAAGCTGCAGCTAAGAAGAAAAGCATGTGGCAAGGATGTACTTCAAAGCAATTTTTTTTTTCCAAAAAAAAGATGTTCATAGCAGTAAGCAAGGTGGTGTTTATGCTTGAGATTGATGCACACTTCTTACAGTGACAGAAACACATCTAGAGACAGTTAATTTAAATATAGAAAACAGAGACTCTTATGAATAGATATGCAATAATTTATGTTTTGGGATATTATTTGTGAAGTTGCCTTAACAGACTGCTGAGTAGAAAGTGATATATTTTGGGGGGAAGTTTCTTAAAATAATTCTGGGTTGGTTTCGATATATTGTATTTAAGTGATATCTTGAAGCTGTTTAAGGAGTTAAGTTATTCTAGGGAAAGATTGCAGTGAAGTTATAATAAGCCTTATCCTCAATTTTTTAGATGCTTTTTCAGTGTATTTGGTCCTTCCTCACTGAAAGACTGTAGGTCATTGAGCTCTCCTTCCCTCATCTGCTCTAGTATTATTGCAATTTTTGGCTGGTAGAAATCCCCTTAACATCTTAATGAAGAGCACCAGTTGCCCAATATTTATTGGATAGAATGTCAAAAGCTTGGGATAGCCACCCTTCTAGCTCTAAGTTCTGACAAGAAAAGCTTCCATATGATGCAGAAATACTGGAGGACTTGCTTACTGCTTGTTGTGGTTTAACCTGGCAGGCAGCTAAGCACCACACAGCCGTTCGCTCTCTCTCCCCTCACCCCCTAAACCAGTGGGATGGGGGAGAGAATCATGAAAAAGGAAAAAAAGCTCGTGGGTTGAGATAAAGACAGTTTAATCGGACAGAAAAGAAAGGGAAAATAATGATAATAATAATAATAATGATAATAGTAAAAGAATATACAAAGCAAGTGTACACAATGCAATGCACGATGCAATTGCTCACCACCCGCTGACCGATGCCCAGCCTGTTCCCGAGCAGCGGCCCCCCTTTGCCCCGGCCAGCCCCCCCAGTTTTATTGTTCAGCATGACATCATATGGTATGGAATAACCCTTTGGCCAGCCTGGGTCACCTGTCCTGGTCCTGTCCCCTCCCAGCTCCTTGTGCACCTCCGGCCTCCCCGCTGGCAGGGCAATACGAGGAGCTGGAAAGTCCTTGGCTCTGTATAAACACTGCTCTGCAGCAACTGAAAACATCACCATTATCTTCATCAAAAAATCAAAAACACAGCATTGTGTGAGCCTCTACAAAGAGAATTTAACTCTATCCAAGCCAAAACCATGACACTGCTCTGTGCCTAGAAGCGCTGAGAGCTGTTCCTCGTGTTCTTTTGCCCCTATTGGCCTTTTTTGAGGAAGCCAGAGACAGGACTCTGTTGATCATGCCATGATACAGTCCAGCTATGAGTAGCAGTAGAAAAATTAAACCTTTGTCTAGCTTCAGAAAAGATTGGTTTAACAGAAATACATTCCACTTACCCAGTGAAACTTAAGAGTGGGATTTAAGAGCCATCTCTAAATCCATTGGATTCTTGGTTGTTTCTGAGCACTTCATCAGGGTTTCTGTCTTCTGAGTGTGCAGGAAGAAAGGAAAGACAGATGTGCAGCCAGAAGCAGGGAAGCACCCTGCCCTGCTCTGCTTCTGTCAAATAGTATTTTCTGTATATACAGAATGACTAATCCGTTCCTCTAACTTGCTTAAATCACTGTTTACAACTCTGATCCTCCTGTTGCAATAACGCAACTGTTGCTACTTTCTGACTATTTTTTGCTCATACTTTTCTTTATAAGGCATCTAAAAATCCAGGCTCAGGTTTTCTGCTTCCATATGCACCAATGGAGTCAAAGTTATTTTGTTTTCTAATAACCATTCATTCTTTGTGTAGATGATTTGGCAGCCTAGTTGATATTGGCTTACTGATAAAAGTTGATATGCTTTTATAAGTCATTACATTCGGTTTCTGAATTTCAGAATAGTTAGTGATATGCAGTAAAAGCTGAATGTGGAAGTGTAACATAACATCAAAGGTAATTATGAGAAAGCCCTCCAGATTACACCCTTCATATATCCTGGTGGGATAATACGATTTCTCAGCTTCAAGGTATATTGGTTCATTTGAGCAGGGAAAAGGTTGCTCATGTTTTCAGGGAGGGTAGCAAACAATTTGGAAAGATTTAGTTAATTAGCAGAAACAAAAGTGAAAATCCAAACTATTAAGTGTAGAAGCTATTAAGGAGGCAGATGGATAAACAAAGCTGTTTTTCTCTATGGCTTTAGGTTCAGTTATTAAGGGCTGAAAAATCAGCATGCAGGAACTACTCCTTTCATATGCTCCAAATTCTAGGTCAATATTCAAAGCTGTGTGTTGGTAGTGCAAGAGTTTTGAAAATTTAGCTTCAGCTTTGAATACTCACACCATCCGGATGCTTGACTACAACTGCATACACAGGCACCTGGGCAGCTGTCAGAATAGGCAAGAGGTTGTGACTCTTTTTGCAGTGTGTTTCCCTTCACCATGTCTTCCTCCTATCCCTTCCATGCCCCACACCCTCAGCACTAGAACAGAAGTAGAAAAAACATCCAATATCTAGTTGGTGGCTAAAGGTTACATAAGCGGGTTACTTCCACAAGATCTTGGTAATTTGCCAGCAATTGACAAGCTGAGCACTGTTTGCCTGAATGGGGAGAACTGAGTGTGGAAAACCAGAAGACAGAAAAACTACAAAGTTTGAGGTGCACTGTGGTTCCCTGGGCTACACAAGTCCCTGTAGCAGCGAGTTATCATGTATTTATGCAGCCTCCTTGGAAGGAAGGACTACTATGTGAGCTGATCAGCTAGGTCTCATTTTTCCCTTTCTTCCACCCCTTTTGTCTCAGCACATGCTACTTGGACACCAATACACAGGTGTTGTGATGTATTTCTGTTGTTTCTTGCATCTCCATCAAGTATTACCTCTCTGTTCCTGACATTCCTCTTGGATTCCACTTATTTGGAAATCCCAGCATGTTCCAAGAACACACTAATATCCAGCTAGAGCAAACAAACATCTATTGTGCATGTCTTTAGAAAATATGTGTGCAATATGTTGGTGGAATACCTGGAAAAAGCCATTATGAACTTAGTCATGTACCTCAATAGAACATACTCCCTACATTGTAGTGTTTCCTAACCTTATGTGTAAAGCCGAAGGGTTGGAAAAACTAATTATTCTATTGCTTCTGCAGTGCTATGGAAAGCTCTTTACATTTTTTAAATTAAATTAATCCCAAGGCAGCAACTAAACAAAAGTGTTTAAAATATGTTCAAAATATCAAAAATGTTCCCTGTGTCTCATATACAGACTGCTAGACTGATTTATGTTTACATGAAATACTCTGCTTTGATGTTAACAGCAAGCTGTACATTTTATGCACACTCAGTGTTTTCTTAAGTTTCTTCAAAATATACATGAAATATTAATATGTGGATTGGGAGAGTTTAGTTCATTAACTGTAAATTAAGAGTTGGCATTCATTATTTAGGAGTTAAATTCTGGCTTCGTGTTGTGCTCTTTGCTGTTCTAATTATTCTTCTCCTAATGGAAGTAATTATACAGTGGTACAACACCAGGTCAAAAAATACCTCCCCAATATTAAAAAAGAAGTTTAAATATCTTTATTTAGAAGTCAGATAGCTTACAAAGGTTGCTTAACCCCAGGTGAGAAAAACAAACAATACATTTATTAAAATTTACATCTTGTCTAGCTTTTGATTAGGGTGGGTATTCACAATGACAATAGCAAATAAAAGTAATAACTGTAGAATCAAGGGCACCTGGATGAAGAATGTAAACAAACTTTCTTAAGTATGACCCAGTCTTGCTATTCTTGCTCATGCTATAAACTCATGTATTTTTAGAACAATCCTTCCAAAGCTTATAGAAGTACTTAAGGATAAAGATTGTACTTAATGGATTGCATAAATTATTACAGCTCCAGTGAAGTCAAGAGAATTGCAGGGAGTATATTGGCCTATTTAATACAAAATCAGACCTGTTTAGAAGTAAATGAACTAATTTTCAGAATGAAGAAGCTAATCCTATTAGAAATGTGTTATTTTCTTTAAAACGAAAATTTAGATACTTAAGTTGCAACACCTACATCTGAGTTAGTCATGTCAGACTTTCCTTATACTCAGGGAAGAAACAAGCAAGTTTTGAGCATCCTTATCCTTATCCTAAGACGACATACTGTTAAAGGTATAAGGAATTACATCTTAAAGTGGCAATTTTTATCTGCTAAGGAAAACTGAATTGATTAACCCAAGTATACGTGTTTACATCAGGGAATCTTAATCCCCTTGTTTTGATGGATCCTATCCTACCTCTTTAAATTTTCACTGCAGAAAAGAAGAAAACAATCAAAATTGTAAGAGGAATATATCAAAGGCCTGAATACAGCAAGGTATAGTTGCAGCTTCTATTGTCCATGCAATACTGTCAACAAATAATGAATGTAAAAGTAGCAGAAACAAAAGTGAAATAGCCACCAGAGCACTTGTTCAACAGCTATCTCAAAATCTTTCTTTTTCCCCTACAAGTTGTTCTCTGGGAAAACAAACTATGAGGAAAATGAACAAAACTTAATAGAAAGTGTCTTAAACACTGATTTGGAAATTTCTATAGGATTTTGAAATGCAAGCACTTTTTTTTATTTTCTTTTAGGTGGTGTCTGATTTGTAATAATCATCTGTGTCTGATCTGCTACTTATTAAATCGTTGTAGCTTTCCTGAAGTGAATGGATCTCCAAATGTTTCCACACTTTGGAGTCTGACTGTGCATTTAGTTACAAAACAAGGCAGAAGCAGGTATTTTGGCTTCTGACTCTTTCACTACTTTACCTGTCATCCCTGTCTAAAAGAGTTATTTTTTCTGCCACAGGCTTTTTTTCCGTAAGAATTCTTTTTTAGATTTAATTAACTATCCAGAATGCTTCCCCTTGTTCTTCATTCTGTGAGCATATTGATAAAATGCAAGAGAATGTGCTGATAGCAACACAAAAGGTGAGATTTATCATTCCTGCTTCACTCTCTAGCACCTTCACTAAGACAGTATTGTTGGTATGCTTCCAAAGATGGGGGAAAAAAAAAAAAAATAGCCTTAAAGAGATGAGGGGAGGAAAATGAAGGCTGATGGCAGCTGTTCTTCCAGAAACTGACAAGGAAGCTGAGAGGACAACAGCAGAGATTGCAGAATGTTCTTGGGGAAGAATCACGCCATCTCAGATCATCTAAATGTCTCCTTTATTTCATATTAATAATACTACGTGATGGTCACTATGTAATAAAAATCCCATCAGTAGCAGCAGAGTTACTCATGCATGACTAATTCCTCCAGTGTCAACAGAGTTTTTTTGTGCCCTGTGGCACAAAAGGTTAGTTCTGCTGTCACTTCATTAGTGGAAAGAAGTGCATCTTGTCTTTCTTGGGTCAGGATGATGCTGTACTTGATTACTCACATAAATCATAAAATGCAGATGTGCTATTATGTCAGTGATAAATAGTATAAAGATCCATCCATTTTCAACAGGCTATTTGCTAACTCTAACTTATTCACAAAAATGAACGGAAACATTAAGCTCAGTCTTATATTTATGGAAGCAATATCCTACCACGTCATTTAAAAACTTATTACTTATTTAGTTGCTATTTCATGAAACTCAAATGCAACAAGCTATTCAGATTCCTACACAGATGTAGCAGCACTGAGTTACCATCAAGGTTGTGGCACACAGCAAAACTGAAAAGCACTTCAGATAAATGATTGTTAGGCTTTTTTATACTTAAGAAGTCTCATTTAAAATAAGTATAAATTAGCAACTTTTTATGATTTGAAAGAGGATGATTGTAATGATTCGTCTTTCAATTACACCTTTATGACCATGGCAAGTAGACTGTGTGATTCACATCTACAGCTATTAAGATGCCTTTGTTATAACCTAAGGCCTTTATCTCATCCTAGATGGACTTCATAAAATGATGGTTCCACCTTTGGGATTTATTAAGCAGATATGTTGTCCTTCACAGTTCTGACAAAGGTCAGTTTCAAAATGTTCCTGTTCCCTACAAGCAATTACCAGAAAATACTAGTATTGGAAATGCTTGATATCTTAAACCTCAAAATAATGGTGCTGGCACTCTCCAGCTCCAGAGCAGGCATAATCTAAATTCTACGCAGTTGGCTCTAGAAATGTATTGAGTAGCTGCCATCTCTTTTAATACAGCCAAAGTGTTCTATTTTTAACAATGCGCTTAATTTAATCAGCATAGTTGAAATTTTGGCTATGAAGAGGAGAAAGACTGTCATTATCTTACTTACTTAAGTTGTTCCATTTTTCCAATGTGAATGCAGTTGCTGAGCAGAAAAATCCTTGCAAAAGTTATCAGATCTTGTTACTGTTTTGGGTCTAGTCAGAAATCTGTTGCATGGCACATAATTTGGAATTTAAAGAAAAGGGCAGTGCACTGTGATGAGTTAACAATAACAACTTTAGAATAATTGAATTGCAACATATAATATGTCACCTTGTGACCTTGGGATCTGAGAATCACTGCATAAAGATGTGCGAAAGTGAAGAAGGAATAACAACACTGCTTCTAACAATGGAGAAAGGAAAATACTAATCCATCAAAGTACTGATACCAAAATTGTACAGCTGTTATTAAATTCTGATGAATATTCCAGGCCTTGGGAACACTCAGAGATATGAGAGCCTGCTCATTTGAGTTGCTGTGCTTAAGAATACATGTACAGAGAAAGGAAGGAATTGTCCCCTCTTCTGAACTAAATTTAAACAAAATAATCATAAAATAAAATTAAAAAAATCTTCATGATTTTCTAATGTTTCTTACCTTTTTTCTAAACTATTTCTACCTAGAATAAGTTGTCCTGCCTAAGTCAAAGTAGCAGTTGACAAGTCCATATGTTTCTTTTGAGGATAAGGATAACTGAAGGATGTCTGAACTTTCTACCCGGTCTTTTGTAGCCCATTCGAACTGTAGCCTTTTCTCTTTCACCTCAGATACAGGAGCTTTAGCAAATGTATATGGAATAGATCTAAGTGTTGATCAAAAAGATGAAGAAAAAGCAACAGACACAGGAATTTTCTTCCTCATTCTACCACATTCTCCAACAGAGCTTTTGGAACTGCAGTGTACTTGTAACAGTCATTGACCGAAGTACTAAATTTAGGACTTTATATTGCTTCTCGCAAAGGCACTAATCATGAATTGAAATCACAAAATAAGCTTAGTTTTCTTCTGAACTAAGAACAAGTTTGAAGCTTCATCACTGATTTAACTATAGCTAGGCTGACGCAAAACTAATGTGCATGTTGTAAGCAAATTGGAAGTATAATTTGAAAATAGTGTGATACATGCTATGTGGGTAGGCAGGAGCTTACTGCAGAATGAAGCACATACAATTATATCTTTGTGTTTCATGCAGAATTTTCTGTGAGCATTTATCACACGAGTTCTTTCTCTCCATTAATAACAGTTTGAAACTGTAGTGCATTAGAAATCTGATGAGGATCAATTTCAAATTGCTTCTAGGGTGTGGTGCGAGTCAATTAATATCTTCTGTTCTGACAAATTTAAAGGTTACAGTTGACAGAGGCATACACTAATATAATTGTAGAATATGCAATATGTATTGATGAGTATTCTAAGAGAAATATAGACATAATTACACACAAATGTACTTATAATGAAACAAGATCAATGTTAGTCTCTACTGATCTTCACAGAGGCATAAAATAGCTTCAGTGCTAACAGTTCTGCTAATTGCATATGTCCTTATGCATATTTATGAATACAGAATAACCTGACTACCTCAGAATAAAAAGTTCTTAGTAGGACTTTCACCAGCTAAAGCTGTTAGACAAATAAAAGTTAGTTTACAAAGAAAACAAGAAAAGAACACTACAGAAAGCTGAAGGTGAAAAAACTGGCCTGAATTTTAAAAACAGATTCTTTTAATCAGTCAAATACTTTATTTTAATAGCTCTAACAATCATATTGCCTTGTTTTATTTTGAATGTTTTTCATTCAAAAGGACAGACATTATGAAATATTTTATTTGTTTATTTAAATATCTGCAAATTTATGAACACCTTGTTTCATGTAGCAGGCAGATCTTTATAAACTGGAGAAATCCAACAATATGCAAACACAATTTGAAATATTTCAGACTTTTTTTTTTTTTTTGAATGTCAAAGATGACTAAAATTTTACTGGGAAATTCCCTTAAAAATGGTTATTTTAATTTAAATATTTAATAATTTCCCTTTCCTCTATTTCCTCTCCCACCTTACTATAGCTGCTTTTTTGTGAGTCTATCTCATTCATACTCCTCACTACCTTTTCATGCCCCAGGAAGCACATTGAGAACAAGATTTCTATCATGCTTGACCAACTTGATAAGATTCTGTGATGAAATGACCAGTCTGATGGATAAGGGGAGAGGGGGAGAGCAGTGGATAGTGTATACCTAGACTCTAGTAAGGCCTTTGACATTGTCTCCCATAAAATCCTCTCAGAAAAGCTGTTGTTGCCTGGGATGGATCATAGGTGGACTATGTTGTAGATTGAAAACTGGTTGAATGGCCAGGCTCAGACAGTAGTGGTCAGTGGTGCAAAGTCACATTGGAGGCCAGTAATAAGCAGAGTAGTCCAGGGGTCAGTGTTGGGCCCAGTCTTGCTCAGCATCTTAATTAATGATCTGGATGATAGAGTGCACCTTTAGCAAGTTTGCAGGTGACACAAAACTGTGGGGAGTAGCAGATACACCAGAGGGTGGTTCTGCCATCCAGATGGACCTGGACAGGCTGGAGAAATGGGCTGACAGGAACCTCATGTAGTTCAACAAAGAGAAGTGTAGAGTCTTGCACCTGGGGAGGAACAACCCCAGGGATCAGTACAGGCTGAAAGCCACCCAGCTGGAAAGCAGCTTTGAAAAAAGGACTTGGGAGTCCTGGTGGAAATCAAGTTGAACACGAGCCAGCAGCATGTCCTTGCAATGAAGAAGGCTAATGGTATCCTGGGCTGAGTTAGGACAAGTGTTGCCAGAAGGTAGAGTGAGGTGATCCTTCCCATCTCCTCAGCATTGGTGAAGACAAATTTGACAATATGTGTTCATTTCTGGGCTCATCAGTACAAGTCAGATACAGAAGACAGTCCAAGGAAGGACCACAAAAATGAATAAGGGACTAGAGCATTTCTCCTGTGAGGAAAGGCTGAGAAAGCAGGGATTCTTCAGCACAGAGAAGAAAAGAATCGGTATGGGATCATAAAAATGTATATAAATAACTGAAGGCGGAATGCAAGGAATAAAGATGAAGGCCCTTTACAGCGATAACCAAGGAAAGGACAACATAAAGTGGGGACAAAAGAAAACATAGGATATCCTATGTTCAAAATATCATGTGCTCAAGGGAGCACACATGGTACTTTGAGGGAAAAAGCACTGTTGATAAACTGTGACAAGGTGACACACAGGGTATTGAGCCAGGGGATCTCCAGAAGTAACAGTCAAATACTGTTACAAATGAGGAAACAATCAAAACTCTTTCACATCACGGTCAAGCAAAGTGCTGCGCAGACACTCACGGACAGAGCGTT
>VXAL01009352.1:2988-18996 GCA_013399475.1 Chauna torquata
AAGGAGGCTGGTTGAGCTACCCTACAAACATTCAGCTCAGACACACTACTATGTGAGCATTCCCAAAGTTTTCACAGATACTGAAATGGTACTTTTAAGGAGGCTAGTGTAGCTCCAGCAGTAAAATCCCTTTTTATTAGGGTTTGCCAAAGGCGTTAATTCTTAGAATGCTTAGATACATATATTGAAATATACGCTAGTCCTATTTTGTGCGACGTGGGCACCTTCCGTCTGCCAGATGAGGGGTANTTTGTACATAAACCTGGCACTTTAATATTCAAAATAAAGAACTGTCTTGTAATACTGTAATGGTATTATACTCTAACATATTACTTGCATGCAAATATTTAACCTATAAAATATAAATAGTTGCAACCCATCAAGGGAAAGGTCTGTCTTTAAGTTTCACTCCTATATCTTGTGTATATATACACATTTATTTCTTATTTTACAAAAAAGTACTGTGTAGTACTTATTTTGCAAGCATAATATTGCTGTATGTTCCATCACAAACATCACGTCAGTCTGCAAGAACATCTTAGTGACTAAGAAACTACTCCGAGAGATTTCACATCAGTCTGAAATACTTACTGTAGCTGGGGAAGTCCGTGTTGTATGAGTCACTGAATGACCAGAATTTTCCATTGAATTGCCAATCAGATAGGTGCCTCCTGAGCTGCTAATGAGTTGTCCTCCTGTGACTCCCATCTGAATTCCTCCAGTGCCCACCATGCTATGAGAGGAGACCACTGTTGTCACCTGTGCAGAACTTCCTTGAGTATCAAAATAATTTCCCCCAGTGTTTTGGCTGTACATCTGGGTTTCTGTGTAAGGATAAGTTGTTGATCGGCTTCAATAAAAGAAAAGAAAAGGAAAAGAAATTATTTGTATTGTTCATTTAGCTGAGGGAAATGCTGTATTTGTAGAAATGTGTGTGCAATAGCTATTACCAAATTAAACAAGATTGGCAAACAATCCCTGCCTCCTCAGAGAATAACATTTCATCAAGTCAAAGCACTAAATAACTAATTCAGTGACAATGTTAAACCAAACCTTATGGAGAAGTTTGTCAGTCTTACCTGAAGAGGAGCAGAGAAGGGAAATATGACAAAAATTGAGGAGACAGACAGAAAGAGCTCATCCAATTATTAATATATTGTAAAGCAATTTATAAAGCTCCATCTGTTTTAACTTTTTCTAATCTTAACATAAAATTTTGAATTTTAGTCATGTAACATACTTTCCATACTGTGCATGTTATAAAATTGCAAACAAGTCATACAAATGTCTGACAAGAGAGTACAACATTCAAGACTGCTATGTTAACTATTGATTTTAAATTCATTGTAGCTCTTCATTGAAGCTTGAAATTCTGACCTCACTGGTATTTTAGTACAAGCAATTATTTTTACAGGTTGAATATAAAATCAGACATGAATCCATATTATGATGAAAACCTGCATTTAAGAAATAAAACTAAACCCAGACTATGATATGTAAAAAAGTCACAAAGATGAAAGAAGTTAAAGGTATGCAGCAGTAAAATTTTTTAAATCACTTCTAACTGTGAAACATTCATGCCTCATTAACCAGTTTACCCCCAAAAACTATTCAGCTACTGAAACCTTCTATCATACGTTTCACATTCTTAACCACTTATCTTGAATCATTACCCTTCATGGGTTATAATCTATTTATAGTTACTGAATATGTATTTGCTCCTGTGTACTGACTTTGATTGTCAACATATTTCAAAATTGTTAATTATATAGCATTCATTACTTCAAAGCCAAATTCCTTATTTTGGAAAAGTCTGCCTGAAAATTTTATCCTGTTTCACAACTGCTAAGATTTGTATATTGGCAAGCATGACAATACAAATTCAAAAGCTAAAAACTTAACCATTTAACTAGTTTATGTAACCATTAACTTTCTTGCTTAAGCATAAAAATCTGTAATATTGCTTGTAATCAACTGACAACACTATTTTGAATTTCAAAGTTTCCCATTAACTTGCATTTTCTTATGCTGAGATGCACTCTGTCCACATAAATAAATACACTTTAAAAGTATTATGATTCAGAGAAAAGACAAGAGGTGCCCAATCTCTGCATAAGCCTCCAATCTGTTTATTATAATCATATGAACCACAAAATCATGTAAAACCATGCATCTAGACAAGTTTAACAAAAACTTTCAGCCACTTTTATCCAAAAGCAGGAAGCAGCACTCACTTTTTTATGCAGTCAGCAGGTGATTAACACATCTGTCCAAGAATTAGAAGTCAGAGGGTTTTTTTTTTTTAAAATATAGAAAAGGCAATGGAAATTTACTGTTTGTTGTTCTGTTTTTTTAACTATGAAAACTTACACAAGATTAATTAGTAAACAATGGACTCAGAGATAATGATTCCTTCTTTAGCTTCAGCAAATCATTACTTTTAAAACAATTGAAGAACACCTTATCAACAACCAAAGTCAGAACTTCTGCTACGGCTGCAGACTTCAGAGACTTACAGAAACTCCAAAATTTTAGTTTTAAAATCCTAAAAGTTTTATAAGCCTCATACTGTATTATTTCTTCTCACCCCTCCTTAAACTACTTAAACATTTTCCTTTTTATTTTGAATATTTCAAAAGTTTCAAAATCAGGTGCAAGAAACTTGAAGTTAATCTAAAAGAAAAGCCTCGCAGCCTACAGAAAACAAAGCAAAATGGTTCATTTAGGGGCAATGCTCAAATAGACAGTTAATCTATTAATAGTTCTTTTGGAAAACTAAAATCAGTTGATCTTTGCATTGCAATAGACTGTGTATGTGTTTAGGTACCATGCAGGTCCTGATTCACCTGTTTATCAAGCCAAGGTATCACTGTGATACCTTATGATACTATCGTGATATTGGTTACCTTGTGATGAACAAAATAACTGCTAGCAGAGCTGGTGTTGCATGTGCACATAATTTACAGAATGTCAACAGTGCTATGCAGCAGGGGACAATTTAGGAAACCATAGTGGTGGAAGCTCAGGGTAAACAATTCATCCAAATGTTTGTGAAGGGAGTGAGCACTGTAATTTCCCCCAACAGAGAAATACTCTACTAGGTATCAGTACAGTAGGAAAAGGAATGAAAGGGCAAGGCCATTGTTGACAGTAAAAATAGACATGGCTAGAGGAAACAGACTGCCCAAAGGACATGAACAAGAAATACCACACTTGTAGAAATGAAATTCGAGAAGCAGTTCTTTGGAGCAACGCAAACTCTAGAGAATGCCCAATGTTTCACAAGAAAAGTAAGTCACAATCTTCATGTGGAATGGGGAGGTAAAAGGAAGCACTTGTTTGCTTTTACCTTGTTCAGATCTGTATATCATGTATAGTCTCTAAATAAGGACCGGTTGTATCACAGCACCTACATCTGCTTATAAGTACTACTCCTTATCACTGGATCAAGAGCAATCTTTCAGCTAGATGAATGGGTCAGACTCCATGATAAACACATTCTTCCCTTTCTTCCAACAATCAGGTTTACAGCAGGTTCTTCAAGAACACCTGATTTTTGGAGATGATTAAGCAAACCTTCAGCAACAGAGATCAGAGTAATTAAAAGTGAGACACAAGTGTTATTATTATATGCAATAATAATTGCAACTTAGCAAAGAGCCTTTTAGCTTAACCAAAATACAAACTAATTCACCTGGAAACAAAAAAGGTAGCCTATACCAACCAGGTGAGATGATATTTTGGAAAGCAGTGACTCAAAGGTTTTAATGTCATTGCACATGATAACATGACCTCTCAGCACAAAACTGTGCAAAGAGAAAAATACAATGTTATACACTTTAGACACACACAAAGGATAACTTGAAATAAGTTATTCTATCTCTCCACAGCACTTGCAGCAAAGGTAGAACACATTCTCAAATAATCTGAGGTAGATCATATAGTCATTTCCTTCCCATTGCAAAAGTTGTCACAGTACTTCTACGTCTTATTTTCTTCAATAGTTCAATATGAAGATCCTCTAGGGACTGACTAACCTCAGTGTAACTAAAGTCCTCTGTATCTTCATGAGAATACATTGGTGATATACCATGGCTTGAGATACAAAGCAGGAAACAGAATCTAATAGTTACTCCTACCAAAAAATTGTGAAATTCAGTGTTTACTAGAATGTAGCATTAGAAAGTTCATCAGAGTTCCTAAAAAATTTGAAGTCTAAGCAGTTAGGTTACAAAGTCCTAGTTTCCAGAAGCTGTGCAAACTAGACAATATTTACCCTGAGAGCATGTCACACAAAATCGGAGACACTGCGTGAATTCCGTCTAGATTAAAGAATCCCAGAACATGTGTCCAATGTTCAGATCCCACATTGGAAATTAATAAAACCAGCATGAATTGGATTAGGATTGCAAGGTACAATAATTTAAGGCATCACCTATTATATTTTATTGCTTACATACATTTTATAAGGCGTTGTAAAACATAATGCCAGAAATAAAACACTTGGAGTTGTGTTATAAAGTTGTCAAAAAAAGTATATTTTTGGCAAATGAAAACAGAAAGCAGTAATTTCTAAATTCAGTAAGCCCCTGCATTGACCTTACAAATTAAGTGCAATGTCTTGCTTTTCATTACAGACATTGACGTAATACTACTAAATTTAGTTTTTAGAGACACTTCTGTCTCTTCAAAGACACCATCACTTTGAAGAAAGGAGACAAATAAAACAATGGTGAAGAAAGAGTAAATCTTGCTGTCACTCTTCCTTAGTTTTCAGTGTGCATATGCACACATGGGAAATTATCTATTCTCAGCTGCATCTATTATTTGGTTCTACGTACTTGTCAAGACTCCGATCTATTTACTACTATAAATCTGTGCTCCTGTCATCCCATCATGTCTCAGTATTTACATGAGCTGATCACAGCCCCAAATTTTCTTTGAACAAATAACTGATGAGATAGACTCACCTTTCCCATATTTATGTTTGCCTAGAAAACGTCACCTACAGAATTATGCCAGTTTTATTTATGTCTTAGAAATGTCTGCCTTGGTGAAGGATTTTTCCATCACTCTACACCTTAGCAAAAAAAAAAAAAAAANCATTAGTTTCCTTTTCCAGGAACTGGCTGGAACTCCAGACAAGTTAACCCAAGTGCAGTTTGTGTTTGTTTTAAATTAGGTTTTTATTTTAAATTATATTCCAATAACTTCTGTATCTTGCAAAATAAGGAATTAGGAATTGACTTGTTATCATCAGTTACAGGCACTGACTCGGAAAAAACAGGCATTGGATAAAATGCACATTTTTTTTTTGCTAAAGTATACCTTTATACTGTATAACTTGAAATACTAGTAGCCCTTAACAGTGGCTGTACCACTCAGTGTCAAATGTTTTATTTTTCTGTAAGACTGTATCAAACAAACTAGTAGTGTAATAATAATCTTATTAATCTAATAATAAACTCCAAAATACTCAAATCGGTTTTGGTATGGATTGCACACACAGTTTAGCAGGCAGGCATCTAAGTATGTTTTTGCTGTCATCTCTGTAATGCAAGTTAGGCTTTAATGGTACTTAATTAACTATGGTACTATTTACTGGGATATTAAATATGATAAACAGTAGATAAGAATTAACATTTCAAATATTTTAGCTGTATACCAAGATAAATATACCATTATTTTTTAAATGCAGCGTAGCTAATGCTCATGATTAATGCCATGATATTGCTATGTGGTAGAATACCTCTGTGCATAAAAGCCAAGAAAGTCAATTTCCCATCAGAACAGTATCCTGAAATTTCTTTAACATTTTAGTTTATTCCTGTGGTCCTGAAGCTGATCATGAGTCTCATGGAAACTACAGAGAACAGCATCCTTCATCTAACATGGACGGAAGGTCTCACTGCAGCCAATGCATTGCTGCAGCCTCTGGAGGTAGTGCATCATACACCATGTGAAGAAGAGGAAGTACTGTATACCCTAACACTTTACACAACAGAACATGATACAGTAATCAAATGATAATGGAGAGGGCTATATCATCCATCTCGCTCTGTCTCCTGCCTCCCCACAAAGAAATCCACTCCTGTAACCAGAATATTGATTCAGGGCTTTTTAATAACAGATCAAATCCCAATGAAGTCTTCCTCAAAAGCCTCCTCAATAGGTCTAAAGACAGACACAGATGGAAGAACTGACAAAACCATAAGTCATTGTTTCTTTCCACCAATCCCCCTTTATCAAATTAAATTGCGAAAATTGAAGTTCAAAACCTGTATTATGAAAGCATAAATAACCAGAGAACAAAAATTCGAAGCACTTTGCTCCATAACAATGAATATTTGTCCTTCTCTATGCATATAAATTTTCTATATATAGGCAAGTTAAAATATATCCACCAGATACAGTTTTATAAAATTTACTTAAAATAGAGCAGCATTATTCAGTATAAAGAAATTCTTATTAGTTCTTATATTCATTGAATTTTTTGAAGAGTCACAATCAAAATATAAATATGTTACTGACAGACATTCATTATCAATAACAGATCTACAGCACATGGTCCAAGATCTTCTTCCACATAAAACGTAAACATAGAAACACACACAATGCACAACTGTAAGAAAACCCTGTAAACCAGGGAATGAAGTAATTGAAAGCAGAGGAGAATTCTTATCAATTATATTCTCATGACCAGTAATTTAAACAGATAAGGCCTGTTAGTTACAGACCTCTCAAAGTTCTGATAGTGAAGTACGGCAGACTTACAATCCAAGAAATAGGGTATTGCCACTGTCAGGAACATGTCACAGGGTTTGCACTAAATCTGCCAGACATCAAGACTTGGGCTTGTCAGGCTTGTTTTCTCTGGACCTGTCTTTGCCAGCCTAGAGCTTTGCTCTAACTTAGCTGTAACAGTAATTGTCTAACAATCAGGTAAATACTATGTAATCTGTTTCAGTTTTAGCTTAGCTTTGTACAATCGTGTGATATAAAACCTATTGTTATAACAATGATGATGCATTTCTGTAACTAACAAGCAGTAACATCAATTAGCTTTTCTGTGGAGAATAAACAATCCATGACCCCAGAATAAAAATGTAGTAAAGAGCACCATGTGCATGGGATGACGGCATTCAAGAAGTATCCAGTAAATGTAGAACATATCATATAACTTGTGTAAAACACACTTGTGTAAAACGTGTCCAAGTGCAAGGTGCTGCACCATGGTCAGGGCAATCCCAGACATGAGTACAGACTGGGAGAAGAACTCACTGAGAGCGGCCCTGCAGAGAAGGACTTGGGGGTTCTGGTGGACAAGAAGCTCGACATGAGCCAGCAGCATGTGCTCACGGCCCAGAAGGCCAACTGCATCCTGGGCTGCATCAACAGAGGTGTGTCCGGCAGGTCGAGGGTGGTGATGGTGAGGCCCCTCTGGAAGCTGGGAGTACTGGATCCAGGTTTGGGGCCCCCAGCACAAGAAAGATATGGATCTGTTGGAGCAGGTCCAGAGGAGGGCCATGAAGATGATCAGAGGACTCCTATGAAGAATGGCTGAGAGAGCTGGGGATGATCAGTCTGGAGAAGAGAAGGCTCCAGGGAGACCTCATTGCAGCCTTTCAGTACTTAAAGGTAGCTTATAAAAAAGATGGAGAATGACTTTTTACTTGGGCAGATAATGACAGGACAAGGAAGAATGGTTTTAAACTAAAAAAGGGCAGATTTAGATTAGATGTTAGGAGGAAATTCTTTACTCAGAGGGTGGTGAGGCCCCGGAACAGGTTGCCCAGGAAAGCTGTGGCTGCCGCATCCCTGGAGGTGCTCAAGGCCAAACTGGATGGGCCACCGGGCAATCTGATCTAGTGGGTGGCATCCTTGCCCATGGCAGGGGGCTTGGAACTAGATGATCTTTATGGTCCCTTCCAATCCAAGCCATTCTATGATTCTATGATTCTATGATTCTATGATAATATCTAGTAAATTAAGATGTAATACGGAAACAGAAACCATGGAAGAACGAATGAGGTGTAGACGTTGTTAGAAAACACATATAACATATCTGCCAGTGGATCCAGTGTAAGCAGAAAGCCCTAAGCCATCCATCATACTTTTCCAGGCATAATAGATGCGATGGTGATAACTTCCTATAACCCTTTCTCAGATGGAAAACTTAGTATGCACAGAAGTAGTGGAGGGGTAAGCATAACACCAGAGAAAAAGGGATAGACACTAGGAAGTACTAGAAAGGTACTAGAAAGCTAACAATTTTAACTGTATTCATCATAATTCTTTGATCAGTTAAGACTTCAATTAGAGTAACAATAAATTCCTGGTTTTGCATACAAGGTGTGTTTCACCCACATAAACTACACAAACTGAAGTACAACAAATCGGTGAGGAATGCAGGGAATAAAGACTTCAATTTGGATTCTACATTATTAATTCTTAGACAATCCCAGCAACTAAAACCTCTTTGCCACACCAAAATTATCGGAAAAAATATCTATTTTTAGATTAATTACATTACATACATTTAACAAACACTACAGTTTACATAAGAAAAAAGTTCGTGTCTAGAATAGTGGCCTCACTTGGCTTCTTAATACTGGTGCAACCACAATATTCTTTCTCTATCTATTCTAAAACCCCAGGTAGGCCTGCATATCATTGCAACAACACATTTTTTCTTCAAGATAGAGTGACAGGCCTGACAAGCAACATTGTTAGTAACCCGACACAAATCTTGATAACACCATTCAAATATTCTCATATTTTATACAAAGTATGTGACAAGCTGCAGCTTACACCCCTTGTATCGTCATTATGCCTGCAATTATAACAAAACTGAATAATGTTTTAAGTGTAGACAAATTGTGATATAAAATGCGTGGGAAGAATTGTGTTACAGGAATAATACAATTACACCTGACAGACTGTGAAACCCAACAAGCTTCCTACCATTAGAATCAAAAGAATCAGTAACTCTTTACTCCTAGATATTCGAAGTGCATACCTTGTTGTTCTCGTATATGGCCTTAAACTAATGTTAGCTTGCATGTACTTTATTTTGAAATAAAGAACTCTTTCATCAGACATACTGTAACTTCTATTCTGGTAATCCCTGTACACTGAATTAATGTCTTCACTGTAACTATGGGTTGCAGACTTCTTATTCCATTGCTAAAGCAGAACGATCATTTGATAGATTATGCAATATATCCTATACCTGATTTTGAGTTAGAATTAAGATTTTGATTTAGCATAGTCATAAAATAAATCAAATATATAATCAAAAACTGAAAAGAAACGGAAAACAACCAAAAAGACAAAGTAGTGATCACTCCAGTCAAACACATCATTTACAAACCTAACTCTATTTTCTGAAAGTGAAACAGACAATTTGTAGAGTAGGAGCAAGCACACAAATTGGTTCTAACACAGTTCTATGGATTTGTCAGGATCAAACAGGCTTGTCTTTCATGGATTGCAGTATGATGGACAGAAAAAGATGAACTGCAATCTGAACACTTGCCTAAATATTTTAGCACAAAAGAGGCTGGCCTCTCTTGTGTTTTCTATCACATCAGAACTCAACATAGTCTATGCCAGCTCTGTTTAGGGATGTGGTAAGCTTTTGATTCACTTCCAAAAATTTTAAAATGTCAATCCCACATTGATGTAGCTCTGAACAAGCAAATCTAGTGGCAAAACATGAAGAGGTGAAACAGATATAACTCTTTTTTAAAGCCTGTAACTTAAGTTATGACAAAAACAGCAAATAGAAGAACAATTCCTTATTCTCTGAAGGAAGCCAGCCAACAGCAACCTAGGGCACCATTCCTGTCAAATAAATAGCATTCTAACATGTAGTACATATATTCAATAACTTTAACTTACATAAATTAATTTTTCCATTCTTAATCTGAAGTATAAAAGTATAAAGGAAAATGAATTTCACAAGATACAGTCTTTAAAAATCCTGAGTACAAACACAGACTGGTCCCATTCTCCATGGAAGAAGCCAAAGTCTCTAGAAAGGTTCATGTTCCTTAAAGTTTTGGACAAGAAATCATATCATTGGCAAATGCTTCTTCTGTACAAGGGAAAGACAATCTGGATTAGGCTCCCTTGCTAAGAACAGTGTTCTCACTGCATTAAGGAAATCTTTTATATCCCATTGGCTGTTTCTACAGAAACTAACAAAGCAATTGAGATATAGAAACACAATAAAAACATGGAAACCTGAAGGTTCATACTAAGCAGTCAGTAACATTTGGCTTTGTTTTTTCACAAGGACTGTAAGCAGTCATGTAGTACCCATCTCACACACTGCCAAAAATGCATGTGCCAACAGCTCACATGAGAACTTGCAAGTGCTAAATGAAAAGAGAGACTTGCATGTACTAGTTGCAGATGCAAAGGTACAGACTGCACAAAGAGACCAACAACTGCTGACAACCTTTATATGGTGTATATGGGAGAAGCTGGTGACCATGGAATACTTCACATCTAGGACTGGATATACTAGAAGTCTTGAACTATCCTGTTTAAACAGGAAAAACAATGTAGTGGATTCATTCTTTTTAAAACTCTTAAAAAGGGACATATTTTCTTTGTCCTCTGAGGGCATATTACTCTCAGGGGAAGATGCTTACTGAAGCAATGACATTTAGCTAAGGAAGGTATATAACATTATAGGGCCCACCTATAAGATTGACAGTTAGTTCTCTAATTACCCTTTATCATCTAGGAAAGAGGAAATGCTACTACTCATCAACTTTTTTTGAGAAAACTTCCACATGAAATCTTAACTTACTCAAAGCTTGCTTTGTTGAAAAATGCTATCTTAATTTCACGCAAAACAAATGGTTACACGTTCAGAAACATATTGATCACTTACAAATGATTTAGTCATTAAAGCAGTATAAGCTATGTTGTACCAGCAAGATCTCCCTTCTACCTATTTTTGAAGCGTTGTATAGAGAAGAAATGGTTAGCAGCTATATCAGCAAAACCATAACAGCAACATATAGTCTCCTCCATGGAAACAGCTTTCCAGGGCTATTTATCCTTTCACAGCTTGTTAACACTTCTTCTTCCCAGCCACCAACTCTTCCTGTATTTTTGTTAGATCTGTGTTTGCCATCATGTTTCCTTCTTTCTGCCCGCTGGCATTTGGATCCCACATTCTCAATCCCTTTCACCAGTACTCTATCTAAAACTAACGGCCACTGCCTAATTGATCGCAAACCAAATCTTAGTAGAGATTTTTTTCCTTTCACTTACTGCTATTAGTTGTATTGTTTGACAATTTGATTACAGCATCCAGTTATTTAACATCTCAATAGAGTAAAACAAAAAAAATCTTTTCGTTAAAAAAAAAAAAAATGCAATCTAGAAACTCAGGAAAAGCTTTATAGACTTCAGCAAAACACACAGACCCAATGCCACTGCTCAGATTCAAGCACCCAGGTGAAATAGTTGAAGTCGTAGAACTTCTTAAAGAAAAGCTAATTAATGTGTAGGAAAATGAGTATGTTTTCCTTTATCTCAACAGCTGAATGTCTTCAGTTGAAATGCCTTCAATTTTCAAAAACAACATAAGCCAAACAACTTAATTCAAAGAAAAGCAGCTTTCTACATAGAAAATTGAAAACTCAAATGCTTACAGTCTAACAATCATATGAGTGACTTTCATTTGTTATAGTATCTTAAACTATATACCAGTCAACAGTCATTCTTAATAACTGGAAAGTCCAATGCATATTTACAATAGATAGTTTAGGATTTACAAGTGAGAAGAAAACAGACAAGACAGTGTATGACAGTAGTGATGACCAATGCAGGCTGCCAGTGTTAATATCAGAAGACTCTGAACCAAATAACATTGCTCTTTTGAATCACTTTTGGATTAGCATCAACAAATAAATACTGAGGACACTAAAGAAGCTTTCTAAATGGTTTTCATTTCTTCCTAAACCCAGTTACATACCAAAAATAGCAAAAGGCAGGTAAATGAAGAAGATAGGTAGGGAAGCTCACTCCCAAGCAACGTGACCTTACTTCAGGCTAACTTCAGAATTGGCCCGACTCCAAGCCAGGGATTAGACTGGATAACCTCCAGGCGTCCCATCAAACCTAGATTATTCATTCTATGTTTCTTAACTTGTGTGTTGGAGAAGGGAACTTCATGGTGGAAAAGCATGTTCAAGGAAGCAGGAAATGCACAATAATAGCAAGAAAAGAGGCTAAAGAAGCAGCAAAATAAGATAGCGTAACTTTCCTTCCTCTGCCTCTCCTCACTCCTTTGGAAAAAATATTTTTATTATTTTATTAAACAAAGGAATGAAATTACATTACTACTTTCTCTAAATAATAACTGCAGCCATTGCAGCTTTTTATGCATTTGCCATTAAGACTGCAGCCAGGAAGACAGAAGGCCTATGAGAAGACTACAGGCCTATGAGAGGATAACACTGCCACAAATTTACACAGCACATCCTATGAAAAGAACTTTCTCATAAACTTAGAAGGTGCTTCTTCAAACAGCACTATGCTGTATACGTAATTTCATTGAAGTCCAACTAAAACAATTGTAAGAATTCTTTTTACACAACAATTCTACCTTAATAAACTGTGAATTCACCTTTTCATACAAAAACTCTTTCAAATGACAATAAGAGTTTTGATTCAATCATTTTTCTTTCCAACTTAAAATACAGTTGTTGATAGAATCTCACTGACAATATGTATTTAATTCACATTTTAATAATCATTCAAATTCTGATCATTTGCCAACTTACATAGCTCCATTAGTGTAGACTGTGTCACTTCCTTCCACGTACTGAACCTGGGCTGGGTAGACATGCTGTACCTGTTGCACAGTCTGCACTTGCTGCACCTGAAAGAAAAAAACACCAGAAAACAGGGATGCTGTCATAAAAAGAAGGACCAACGCTTCAGCGCATTTCATGGTTTCTAAACAACATGGTACATCTCTGTTCTCATAATTACTAAAGCTATGTCACACTAGTAGCACAGAAAGCTATTGTTCTTACACAATATTTGTGCTCTAAGTCTCATAAACAGAGTCCTAACACTGAAGGTGCATGCTCACGGAGCATACATACCTTCACTGCCAAAGACAGAACTAACTGAAAAACATGCAAAGGATGAAATGAAGCGTAACTATGTTTTGCACTGAAGAATTACAATTTCTAAAGAAGAAATGTATCCTTTGCCCACATGGATGCCTTTTCTTATTCCATTTTAGCCCTGCATAATACAAGCCTTAACATACAGCTTAACGTGCAGTAACAAACAGCTCAAATGTGCTGCAATAAGTTTAGAAATATAGGTTTACATCAAAATGGTTTAGCTTTTGTTTAACTGGAGTTAAACTACAGTGGTATAAGGCTTTTCTAGTAATGTTTTGCCCCAAAGGTACAATTATGGATAGAAAATCCAAGTCTGAGTAACCCTTTCCCCAGAATATCAGCAGCTATAACATACTCCGAGAACAGCTGTTGATAATGTCAATGAGTTAAACAATGAGAAGCAGTAAGACGATTATTTTCATCTATATTGCTGAGATGGCATGCCTGCCTTGTAAAAGCATATCATCAGCCACAAGACAATTACTTTGACTCATATACTATGTAAAGCAGCTCAAGGTTATGAAAATTTCGAGTCCAGTCTGGATTTTTTTGTCTTCTGCTATAGCAGAGATTAAGAAATCCATACTTTACACATGCTATGGTCTGGAGAAGCCATATTTTGGCTCAAGAGCAGTCCCGAATCTAAAGGAAGTAAAACGATTTAGATTTCTTACACTAGCACAGTCCTACCCTAGGAACTGAATCAAGAAAGTGACAATGCACACATTTACTCAAAAGATTTAATGTAAACTACATGTAAATGACTGCTGTTTTTCTCAGACATTTTGTTATGAGGCAACTCCAGCCTGATTCAGTTGCTCCTAAGAATTGCAAACACCATAATCCCAGATCAGTCTGGGTCATGCACTTGATGGATCATCTCCAAGAGCTCTTCGAGAATATCTTCATTGTGATACCTTCACTCCACTATATTCTAAATAATACTTTAAATAAACACAGTTTTCTTAGTCTTTTACAGTATTTACTCAGACTGTGAAAGTAAAATCTAGATTTTCACAGAAAACTTTCCTTAGGTTGAGATTAAAACTTGAATTCTGAAAACAAATATAACAGTATTTTGAATCCAGCTTTACTAGCACGATAGCAATGGTGAGACACAATATGATGGTTGAACTATCTATTAAAGTGCATGGTTTTCTGACTTGCCACATAAATACTTACATAAATTGGCATATATACCTGAAATACAATTTCTCCACTTCAAAAAATAGACTATATATTTCTAACTATTAAGATAAAATGTTTATGTGCTTTACTGTGAAACATATATGCCACAGATAACGATAGTTTCAAAGCTGGACTCTATAAGTATTTGCTGTTCTTGGCTGACTCTAGTTCTATGATGACCTGTACTCAAAGGGAGAGTAGGAGTCACTGCTGATCAGAGCACTGAACTGATCTACTTAACCTGTACAGAGAGAAAACATCTTTACAGCAGGCTTTGTTCTTAAAACCAGTAATTTGTCACCTGCCATGTAATGGATTTGTTCCATTTTCTGTCCCAGTAGTACAGCTGGGGAAACACTGGAGAATTATGCTGTTATCAACATGTTCCTGTCCAACCTCTTCCAAAAAGCCCTTCATTCCCTGCTCACATGTACTGAATATGGCTTACTCCCTATTAAAAAAAAAAATCTGTTTTATTAATAGAGAGAATTGATTTCCTACCTACAGCCTGCATACTGATAAAATGGAACTTACGGTGTGTACGAACACAACATTAAAAACTTCCTGTCAGTAAATACAGGTCACCCTCCCATTCTGTACAAGCTATTATATTCTTGCTATAAGAATATAATACTCATGGATGCAGGCTGCTACCATTTCAAAAACTGTGGATTCAGTACAGTGTAAGACCTTTACCACAGAACTGAGAGGATACTGCAGGGAAGAAGAAGTATAGATCGTATCAAAGCTCAGTATGTATCAGATAGGGAACTGAAAATTTTCAAAACATGCTTAATTTCTGATTTGGAATGAAAAAATAAAAACGGTTCCATTTTCCATAGAACAAAATAAAAAAAAAAAAGTTAAAAAGAAAATTGTTATTGAATAATTTCAAATTTTCACCAATTTGTACATGTTATCTACTAGCCTAATAAGCAGCACCACCAGAAATATTATGACTGTTTAAGCAAATAAAATAACTTTTTTTTTAAATTGGCATTTAAGAATGGTTAAAGTACAGTGCTAATTAAAACATCTTATCTTCTTTTGTAGATTAGTTTTCTTTTAAATTTTAACAATGAAGTTCAATAAAACCAGATTATAAAAAGTGTTATTTTGCTTCATCTACTCTGAAACTCAGTGCTGCTAAAGTTAAATTGATTCTGGTGCTGAAGGAAGCTTTAGTGACTACATTGTGTTGCAGTGTACGTACCTCTGACTTTCTCTACCTTAAGGTTTTCAAATATTTATACTTCCAAGGAATGACAAATAAGTGACCTTTACAATGGCCTTGCACATGAATCTTCCACTATGCTGAAAATCTTTGTTATATGATACATTAAATTCTACTTTTATTTCCTATTTTACTTCATTTTGGGAAAAATGTTTTTATGTGAGTTACATTAGTTTAAGTGCCTCTGGATTTTTTTTTCCTTAATCTTCAGGGACAGAAAGAAATCAAGTGCATATACATACTTTCCATGAGCACACAATTATTTGAGAAGAATTTAGCTAGGGGGAAACAAAACACCACAGAAAAAAAAAAAAATCAATTTTTATGCAAATTGTAAAAAACAGTTTTATCTTTCTTCTCTTCTGTTCTATTTATCATTTTCCTTGCAGGTTTTATTAAAATGTTTAAGGAATTGCATTAGCT
>VXAL01009352.1:21490-57087 GCA_013399475.1 Chauna torquata
CAATCCCTGCAAAATTTTGCAAGAAACTCCTCTTCCTTGGCTGAGTTGATCCACTTAGCTTTCCTTTCTGAAACATTATGTTGATTCCTACTGTCAGAGTTGGAGTCAAATGGAAAAATATAATCTAATATAACCACCAGGAAAAATAATCCAAAATACTGATGGAGTATTGAATGAAAGGGAATACCTAGAAGCAGTAGTACTAAAGGAGATGTAACAGTTGATCAAGGACAGTTTTACAAACTTGCATACTATAATAATAATAATAATAATAAATTAGTTTCCTGTTCTCATTAAGGCCTAATCAAGCAAGGAAAAAAACCAATCCACTCCTTGGCTTCTGTGTTTTTACATGAGTATTACATTGATAAACTGGAATAACTTCAGAAAAGATATGGACAGTAGGTGATAGAGATAAATGCATTATCTATGTGGGAAAATAAAGAGCCAAATCTATCCTACAAGTTTTCAGAAAAGTAATAATTTTGCACACGCAAAGTTTATAAACACCAAAGCCATCCTCATTCTTCATTTGCTTATGACAAAAATAAAACAGAAATGTATAGAAGATCACATCCTTACACGTCAATCAGTTCAATGATTAGAACTAAAATACTATGCCACTAACTGGTTACCAATCTTCAGTCCATCAAACTGAACAGTATTTCACATGGAACAAATTCAATATGTAATACTAGACCATCATACATGCAACATATGTGCTTAAATAAGCAGCTATGTAGCACTACCAAATTGCCATCTATCTGAAAAGCTGAAATACAGAAATAACAAAGAACAAATCACATAATCTACATCCAATAAACATCTGTCATCATAGGAGAACAAACATATGATAAATTATCCAGATCATGTTTCATAAAGAAAAAAGTCTTGTACTTTACAGAGCTTAAAAAATAATTAGCCAGATAAAATCTCCTACAAAGATTAGCTGAGGTCAAGCATCATGGAAGCATCAATTAAAACCTAACACACTACTGAAAAGCCTCTATTCTAATCAACATTTAAGTTAAGAGAGAGCTATACAAGAGTCTGAACTCAGAAGAAAATACTTCAGATAACTGTTGATTCATTAAAGGTGAATTCTGAGCAAATGCATTTTATAAGTCCAAATCCAATGCTTTTCAGAATCAGTTTTTTAAAAACAAGCTTGCACCCTAAAAGATACATGAACATAGAGGCAGTAGCCATAGTAATGAAACTATATGGCATCTGAAATTTAGTCTGTACATCAGGTAAAAAAACATTTGCAAAATTTATGAATGTGTGGAACAATGTTACAAATGGACATACTGAAAACATACCATCTGGAATTTTAGAACTAAACGTGATAAAATGCTGAAAAATTAATTTAGGGAACAGTATTCCATTGGCACAGAAACAGATTACACTATTTAATAAATTATATGCTGTTCTCACATTAGTGATTCTGAAACTGTGAAGTCAGTTTTTGATGAAAACCAACATCGATATCATCCAGAGTACCTGTCACATAGACAGCTAATTACTGTGTAAGCAGGAAAAGTCTTGGACAGCTGTCGTGGCTTTCACATGCAGTCTCTGTTTGCAGCCTCCTAACTTTTTCTTTTTTCCTCCCCACTTTCTTCAGCCACCAACCACAAAGCTTGTGGGTGCTGCGTAAGCGAGTGACAATCTCATGTAACAGAAGTGTGCACTTGGTGGCTGCTACAAAAGTCTTCTTACTTCCCTGGCAAATGCACATTACGAATTACATATTGTCATACCCCACATGCTTTTTCAAGACATTGTGTAAAGATCTGCAGTGAATCAAGCCTAGAGATGCAGTACTCAACATTTTTACTTTCATATTGCAATTACTTGGAACTCCAAATTAAAGGAGAAATGATATAGCCAGCAATATGATAAGTATACTCATTATTCATGATTTAAAGGAATAAATGTAAATATTGAGCAACATAAATTAAATTTCTGTGGGCTATTACATAAAGTACATAATAACCTACTGTTAGAATCACATGTGTACTACAGGTGCTTGTCAGGTGCTCTAGTTCAAGGAACAGCCCTTGAAAACAGCTTGCCTTTCTAGGTGGCTATTTTAATTCCAGCAAAATAAAATCATTAAAGCAGAGCAAAATAGTTCATTTAGCAGCCTGGTACAAAATCAAGATCTTCACTACATTGTGAAGAACTATCCCTCATGATTTTTTTTTTTCTTCCCAAAACTAACAGCCACCTACCTGTTGCTGAACTGGTACTTGCTGTACTACCTGTGTGGGCACTGCTGCCTGGCCAGCCACAGATGTCTGTAAAGTCACAGTTGAACCTGTATCGGACCCAGTCTCTGATGTCTGCATCGTGGTTTCTGAATAAAATTAATAAGTAAAATTAAAAGGTTAGTGCTTTTTTTTTTTTTCCACACTTACTTTAGCACACTAATTCGGGGGTTTTGTCACTTACTCTATTTGCATCTTAAAATCAGCTAATATCAATCTTGGTATTAGCTAAAAGGCTTTTCCCTTACTAGCATGAGTTAGCACAAATGTTTTTTATCTTACTTTTATCTTACTTATATTCAAAATGTCTTTTATTTACATAAGCAGAAATATCTCACTTCTCTGAGTTTTGTCACTTCAGGAATAATTCAGAAAAATCAGCAGCAAGTCTTCTCTAACCTTGTAAATAACTGATCATCGTTCAACACTTTTCTTTTTTAACTGAATTACACTAAAAATTCTATACCAAATTAGAAGTTAAACTTCTAACAGATCACAGAATGAAGGGCTGTAATCTGGAAAGCAGACTCTGAAAAGCATTTAATGAGTCACAGTGAAAAAGCAATTAAAACAGCCTTTGGTAGAAAGCATTAAAGCAACCATTGTAGTTGTAATCTGAGAAGAAGAAACTTCTTGCCATTAAAACCACACAGAAGTACATATGCAGTAGAAAAGCAGCTAAAATTGTGACACTGACTTTTTAAGGGGAACTACAGAAATCTGGATATAACGCGGAACTGGTTCAAGAGACATGGAAAATGTCTTAGAAAGAAAACATTATCAGAAAGACAACTGAGGATGACTTTTGCTCTCACAGAAAATGTATACTGGAAACTACAAAATTTCTCAATTTTGCACAGTAGAAATAGCTATACAACTGACTGGAAGACAAATCAAGATTAACTGAAAATTAGGAAGTAGACTTTTTTTAAAAATCAATTTCTTTTACTCTGTGGTTTAGTAACCAATGAAAATAATAACCAGATGAGGCAGTTTCTTCATCATCTGGTACATTCAAAACAGAAGACTGTGTATTTCTGTGAAGAATTACAGTAAACAAATACCAAATAGTAGTCTCTGAACCAAATGCTATCTAAAAATCTTGCTTGCCTTAATCCCTATTAAGCTACATTAGCTACAGAATATTTTGGCAACCTGAGGACCGATATCACTCAAAATGAGTATCATTACTATCCAGGTTGCTATGAAAATATAAATCTACAAATACTTAGAATGCCCTAACCATGTGATTTTTTTAGTTTAACTGAACAGACACAGATGGCTGGCAGGGAAGAAAGTACACTTTAATCTCTCTCAGACAAAGAAGCTTCCTCCCCATAAAACAACCTATGCTATTTCCTGAGACAAAACCATAATCAAAAATGTATCTATTCAGGCACATACTATTTCATGGTAGGAGGAATTCATTATTGTACAAATAAACCTTGGAAACTCCACAGAAAATTCAATATTCTCCTTGCTTGACTACTGACCCAGCTGCAATAACAGACCTTCCTTTCAAGGCTAGGTTCCAGAGCAGTTTAAACTGATTTAAAGCCAGGTTTCTGCAGCCCCTCCCTCTGACTCACTGTGCATTCAAGTGTAGTCCATGCAGAGCAGGAAACTGGCATATAAATTTGGGATGGGGACAGGGGCAGGACCTTGCCAGCTGGGGACACCATTGGCTTAAACTTCATTGAGCCATGCCTATGGTACACAACAGATTTAACTGCTTTTGAAATATTCAGAAAGACTGAAAAATTGTTGATCATACTTGTTTGAGATTGATCAATAAGCTCTCAGAGTTACTATGACAACAGAACCCTACACTTCTTTCCAGCATGCCTGACAAAAATTAGGATACAGAAAGAAAAGAAAAAAGAAACCAAACTTCATAGATGACTATTGAAATGTAAAAAATCCAAATTAATTTAGGATTTAAAAACCTAATTAAAAACAGATGTCCTCAGGATAAATACACTTACTGTGAAACAGTAAATTTCATACTTTTTTTTATGTATACAGAAAATGCAGTATAAAATCCAAAATAAAGTTATTTAACTGTAGGAACAGTGCCACATTTCACATATCAGTCTATCCTAACTGAAAACCAACAGTTTTGCCCTTAACTCCAATATCAACAAGAACATTCAACTTCCAGTAGTAAGGTCCTGAATGAAAATTCTCTTAATTTTCCAATATGAAATCATTTTTCAAGTTTCTGCAGGTAAATTAACAAATCATTGTGCCATACAAGACAACCTCAGGAGTATTAGACCAAACTCCTCCACAATGTAAATGTATGAGCTTAAATAAACTAAGTCAGATATTTAGAAAACTATTTTTTGCAAACAAAGGCAAAAAGGGAACTTATGCTTTATATACATATGCATAAACTTATATATAGAAATAATAATCTTAGCACTGATTATCATACCTTATGAAGAGAGTTGCAACACAGCACAACAAGATAGCATGTGCTTTTGCGGGTTACCAAAACATAAATGAGATAACAATGGCAACATTCTTAATGGAACAGTAATGAGTTGAATATTTTAGCTGCATACTTAAACACTGTAACCATTTTCTAAATTTGAGCAATTCAAGTTTTACTCAGTTCTTGCTCAGCACCTAGTCACTGCTAACAAGAAAGAACCTAGTTTGTAAGAAGATCGACATTCTCAAAAGAAAAGCAATGAAACTGGCTGTCAGAGGAAACTATGAACTTTGAATTGCATTTAATTCACTTACACATGATCTTTCACTTACTGAAATCAGAGATTTTGATAAAGAAATATTCTTACTACCTAGAAAGCAAAGCCAACAAAATTTTGGTATTATAGTTTTGCATAACCGTATGTGAAAGTCATTGGGCAATGTTTTACTCGTTATGGATCCTGCATAAATATGGAAAAATAAAGAGAAGAAAAAAATATGTAGTGTAGACACAGTGCTGCCTGGTCAAAATAACATTTCAACTAATTACGAATTTAAAATTTTCCAAAAGTATCAAAACAACAAATGGATATGTCTACTCAGTTACAGATGAACCTTAGCCCTTAGCTCAGAAATCATCTGTACTTTTGGCTCAGTCCATTGTGTTTAACTCGATAAAATCCTTCAGAATTGAAGTTAAAAGAGAGTCAGCTCATCTGAGGAAGCTGGAGCTCACTGTTATATGTTACCTAGACAAAAACATTGGTAAGATGACAGAATAGTGAAAATCAAAAGCTAAACATTAAGTAACTTCCTAAACCATCTCTCTGCTAAAAATGACTTCCAGTCTGTTTCAGGGCTCAGTTAATACTCAAGTTTATTTTAAGCCACCAGTTCCAATAAACACTCATATAAGCTACTGCATCTCCAGCAGGAAGCAAAAGTGAACACTCCAAAGGAATTAAAAGGCATTATTTCATACCACCCTTTAGCTTTACTTGTCTACATGTTTCCTGGTTACAGTGTACAAACATGTCAATCCCTGAAATGGAGGAGGAGTGCTACTACAGTCAAATACAGTTGTGACTGGTAAGAAGCTGTTCCATATTGCCATATGTCTGTTAATTGCTATGTCACATCTCAGACACAGTACTTGATCATTACACCTGCAATTCAAGATGATCACAAAATCAGAGTGAGGTTCTGTAATCTAAGAGAGGAACATACACGTTCCTGTCCTTGTGGCAGTTGTCACGGAGCGTGTCTGGTTGCCATCAGCGTTAGCCCTTTTGGAAAAAGGGAGCAGCTTTGTTACCAGAACAGAGGGATACCCTGTTTGTAAGCCAGCTGTCAGTCACTGTGGAAGAACCTTCAGATGGGCAGACCACAACTGCCGGTAACAGCTGACAGACTACTGTTAGGCACTGAGGGATGCTGAATAGGGATAGTCAAGAATTAGGTACTCTCTGCCCAATCCTATAGGTGGCAGTGCCCAAAGTCACATGTGAGACATGACAGGGACATATGAGAGTGAATCCAGGGGTACGTGGGACAGAATCCCCGGAGAGAACTGGAGACACCCCAGAGGACCTCATGGCCTGTCCTAGGACTACCCACCATAGAGCTGGCACTGCTACAGTGACCTGCCAAACTTCAGACCTCATCTCATCCACAGGACAGGGAAGCTGTGTAACTGGCAAACTGCACATATGTCTCAGATTGAAGTGTTTTGGTGACTGAGTCCATTTCACCTTCACACTGTCAGTTTGGTGACAGCCCTGTATTTAAGCATACAATTTGATGTGTTTCTCTACCTCAGAGTCATAGTACACTTTTCTTAATAATATGATAGGTTAATTGCTAGCTTTATAGAGTGATTTATCAGTCGGTAAATGAGGATAGCTGAAGCTTGGCTGGGGAATGTAAACTTTGCTGTCAGTTTTCCCTAAGCGGAAATAAACCTAATGACTTAATATTGATTTATTCAAAAGTATATAGGTTTTTTTTTCACCATTCTGCTCTAATTCTTAATCCCAAATGCAATTCCTTACTACAGCGCATTACACATTATTGATTTTCTCTTGCAGATGCCATACATGTTTGAAAGTAAACTTTTACCATCTTCTTCTTAACTGTTAGCTTTTCTAACACCATGTTTGTGAGGCAGTCAGTGTAATTCTTTTACATTGCATCAATGCTAGATGAACACATTTTGATAATCTAGATGAAGTCTCTCCATTTTTCATTCACTGATGCTACATACAAGTAACAGCACTGTATATTACAGCAGAAATGACACCATCCTTGCCTAATAGGAGTCAGGTGTATAACAAGCAACAGATGCATGTTTGACAAAGATCCTTTTTATTCTGGCTAATTAAGCAGTTGGACACACCCACCTGTAAATGGTTTTGCTTTGTATAGCCAGTGCTTGCTGTATCATGTGAATGTAAGCTAAATAGGGCACATTCTGAAAGAAGGCTAATTAACCCCTCCAAGAGGGAAAAAGATATTGCCCAAGCCCAGCTGCTGAAGGTGACAAGATTAGTATTTTGTCAGTCTACTAAACAGAGCTCAGGCAAAACTACTACCCTGAAAATTACCCCTTTCCTGCATATTCTGTAGAATTTCATGTTGTCTGTTAAGTTCCCTAGAGATTTTTTAATACACTCAAATTCAGAGTTGGAATCCTTCTGTTTTCTAGACTTGAAATATCAAGACTAAATGGTTGAAGATTCTAATTTGATCAATTACTTGTCAAATAAGACTATTGAAACATGTCATATTAATGATTACTGTTTATTTGGTTACTGGACTACTTCATGCAGAACTAATTCACTTTTTTAAGATACTAGGGTTCACAAAGTTTTGTTCAGCTACAAATGTTTTATTGTCTAGACAAAATGATGTAGCAGGTTTTAATTCAATGCAGAAAATAAAAGCCTGTTATTTACTTTCAAGTGCGGCAGGAAATTTCTTTTTTCTCCTCTAGAAGGCTAAATAAAACCTCCCAGAAGGTAAAGTGAACAAGATCTTGTAATCACATGCAGTAATGATAGGATTTAACAGTCAGAATAAAAAGCTAATCTTCAGATCTTATGTATTTATAATGATGAATCACCAATACACTCATTAAGAATATCTGGCCACACAATGTGTTTCAAAATAAAGGAAAGCTTCTTAGAACATCAAGTTTCAACAAGTAATACAGAAAGCTTGATTCCTGAACAACAGTACAAATTGAAACAAGTTTTAATAATACCCTAGAGTTTTAGATAAGCATTCCTTTTTAATATTTGTGTAAACAAAAATTTTATGAATAACTGAATTCAAACAAGAGCTGTTGAATGAATTACAAGGAACCATTTATATGTATTAGCAGTAAAGCAGAAGGCAGTTTATACATGCTATTCACAGGGGAAAAAAGGAGTATTATAAGTAATTTCAAGATATTAACATATTTTCGTGTTAGAACACCAATTTCCTACTAAACACTGTTTGATTGTTTGCCTTTTCCCATGATTCTTAGGGATGCCAAAGTAGGCAGCTGAACACTGCTGATACAAGGACTGGTTGCTAAATATTTCAGTGAGCAGCATGGATTTCATTACTCTTGCCAGCTTTTCAGGATCTATGGGAAGAATACTGGTTAACTGAATGGCACAAAATAAAGTACATAAGCTGATTCTCTGGATTCGCATATCATTTCCAGTAGTACAACCCTACAATAGCAGAGTAACAGCAAGAGGAAGTACAGAGATATACACACTGAAAGGGACCAAAGCAAGTGGTAACTGTTGACAACTCCATCAAAAAACCATTAATAATATCAAAAAGCATTGTCTTGACACTCAGATTATTAAGCACCTAAGAAGAGTACTATTCAACAATTGTCATAATGAAATTCCATGTTTCCAGCAGATCACAGAGAACAAACACATGGACACTTTTGCTGAATGACTACATCATGACTTTCTCATTTTGATTGACCTACTAATTTTACCTGCAAAAACTTCAAAACTGTATTTACCCTTGGTGGCCAATATATCAATATTACACATCAGGTCTAGACATCAATACAGATCAACAACAAAATTACATTCACAAACAACAAGACAAAAAACTCCTGAAGAGTCTCTTGTGTTGTTATGAGAATAGCAAGTACAGCAGTTACAAGAAACAAAACTAGCAATTCATCAAACAATTATTTCAATTCTATTATCAGGCATTAATTTTTCAACTGCAGATTCTATGAGTGATGAAGCCCAGGTGATGCTCTCCTTGATTGTGCCAGTGATGTGAAAGGGTGCGAGGAGGAGGGCGCTGATACTGCGTGTCAACAACTGGTTGTAGAACTAATGTTGGCAACAGGATTTTGGGTTCTATGACCATGGGACTCTGTTTGAGGATTAGTGTCTGCTTAGGGAATATGACGTCCACCTCACTACTTTACTTACAAAAGTATCTTTGCCATCTGGATGGCTCACCTCGTAAGAAGGGATTTAAACCAGGAATGACTGGGTTGGGCAGCAGTTACCAGCAGCCCTATAAGGGTGTGTTGGACAGGACTGATAAGAAAGGGCCTGGGGCGACATGAATGAAAGGCAATACGTAATCAACAAAACAGGACAAATCAGGGTCACCTCAAGCATTTGCATGCAAGCAAGAAAGTCCTACAGGGCACCATTATGGAGAAACCACTCAGACCCCTTCTGGGAAATTAGTATGCTGTGATATCTCTCTGAAATGCTTGTACACTAAGGCACACAGCATGGGAAACAAACATAAGGAATTAGTCATCTGTGTGCACTTCCAGGACTATCATCAGTACAACAGAGTAGACAGAATTCCTCATACAGTGCTTCTTTTTCAGTTCTTGCACTTTTCTTAGTGGACATACCCTTCCCAAAGTCTTTTACCATTGCTTTGGTTAAAAAATTGCAATCAGATCTTTTTTGTTGGATGAATAGCTCCGTGGAATTGAAACAGCAGTTGAAAACAGAAACTGTTCTGCACAGCTCTGTAATGGTTTTTTTAGTCACAGTTACTCAAGTGTTATCTACCTGAAACAGTGTTCAGATACTTTTTCCATACTGAGGCACCTGTCTCATAACTTAGCATAACTTTAATGGGCTGAGTTAAGCATGTTCATCACCTTCCAAAACTATCTCTATGCAGAATGACAGCTATAGAATCAGATAGAATTTCTAGCTTGATACAGGATCTTATACTCTGCTGCACCACTGATATTGGCAGAATTAAGAGTTTAACATGTATAACACTACTTCCTCATATGTTTCAAAATACTTGACAACAAAATGTAGTTTTATGAAATTCTGCCCTGGGCTAGGGAGGGGTGGAGAGTGGACTTAATCTAATACTTCAAGCACTGATAATCCACTCGAGGTTTGCCTAACAACCTTTCTGAGGAAGAACATGAAAGCAGAGCACCACCTGTAAAAGATCGTTTCTCTCACTTCTGCATTGATGATATGATACTGAAAGTAGATTCCGATTTTGCTTCGGAGGTGAGTTCTGTTATTTTTTTCTAATGTGACATTGTGCTACAGTCATTTTGTCCAGAGTGTGAACCTGATACTAATGAAAGAAAGAGAGAAAACCTGATATGAAAATGGAGCTGATATTTGTTTTCATCACTTGATAGATCAAAATATAAAATGAAAAAGGTAAAGCATTTACTGATCACACTCAGACATGAATTACCTGAAACAGTCTGGGCAAGGCATGTGAACTCAGCAGCAGAGTAATTAAAAGCCACAGAACTTCAGTCAGCCCAGAACATCGGCACAGCTTGCTCATCGCTGTCTGAAGTGCATCATGTAGATATGTCCTCTGAATTGCCACAACTGAAATGCATTTTTTGAGCTATTTCAAGAAAACCAAAACTTTCTGGTGTAAACAGCTGACCAAATAACTCACATGAAGTTCTGGAACCCAAAAGTATGGAACCTACACCAGAGAAACTTCTAAGAATTAGTATTTTGAATAACTCTGTGTCCTAAACCAACACAAATTGATGGTTTAGAACTTCTTACTTACCAGGAGGCTTGTATGTTTTTATGCCATAATCTGAGAAATTTTATGGATCTGCAGAGAGTGTCCCTCTCTCTTCCACTTTAGATTGTTTCTGGCTTGAGAGCATTTGCTATAGCAGAAATTTGTCTCTGTAGATACTCAGAAAGCTTTACTTTATGTTGCAAAGAGGATTTGCAAGGACTGAATGGTTTAATGGACTGACAGTGGAACATCTATACTCGTTTATTTCCGAGAAATTTAAAAGGAATAAATCTCAACATATTATGGGCTGCTTAATCTATTGAAAATCTTAGGAAAGAAGTTTCTCATAGCCTTTATTTGAGCTGGTACTTTTAATTATGCATGATATTAACTTTAGTGAAACATTGATGCATGGAAGTCTTTCTGATACCTCTAAAGAATCTCATTGTAACATGTATCAAGTGTTGCCATTTTAAGCTCTTTCTCTTCAATTTTTATAACACTATGTTTTCAGGCACAACTAACACTCCATAAAGAAAATGGAAAGCTAAAAGATAAATTATTGCAGCAAAGAAGATGAACAGCAACCTTGACTGTATTAGGAAGGATGTAGCCATCTGTTCCACACTTGAGACCACATCTGGTAAGTTCTGTCCACTTTCGGACTCCCTACTACAAAAAGAAAAATGATACAATTAAGTCCACCTGAGGGTCACAGGGATGGTCAGTGCCCAGAGAAATTTGATGTGGGAGGACAGGTTGACAAGACTGGATTTGTTCACTTGAGAAGTCTACAGAGAAATCTTATTGCTATCCATCTCCTTCCTAATGGGAGGTTATAGAGACAACAGAGCTAGGCAACTACCCGAGATGCACAGTGACTGGATGAGAGGCAACAGACAGAAGTTGGAATACAGAAAATTTTAAACAGATAAAAGGAAAGAACAAATTTACCACAAGAGCAGTCAAATAATGGAACGAGTGATCTAACTGTGGAATCCACTTTCTTGGAAGTATTCAAAACTGAACTGGACATGCCCCAAGCAACCTGGTCTACTTAACTTTGCTTTGAGCAGGGGACAGACTAAATGATCTCCAGAGGTCCCATCCAGCCCATATTATCTGTGATTCTGTGATTGTAATTTCTATCACATAAAAAAGGACTATAGTCTAGTAGTAGAAATAAGAGCAGAAGTGATAAAATATATTTTTATTGCATTGCATTTTGAAAGAAACAGTGATGTTGAGTAACATAAAATAATCAAGTCAAAACTGATGTTATTTAAAGCTCTATAGTCTTTCAGAGCATCCAGTGCTCTGTAGGGTGTTATCAGGTTGGAGATGTGTCACCTTACAAAATCAGCATGCTTAAAGATCACTTAAACCATCTCAGCCTTTCCTAAACTCTTACTGCTCAGTTATTCTAGGGTTACACTTTTTCCTTCAATTTCTCCGGTTAACTGTCCATCTCTGAGTTAAATACACATGTCCCTGAAGAAAAGATGCACAGGTTAATTATTTCCCTCCTAAATGCCATGACATACCTTTACAACTTCAGAAAAGGTGGGTGCATCAAAGTACTTTTAGTGGTAAACAAGACTATTTTTCTGGCTACTAGTTTCTCTGAGACAGACTCCCCACACACTCAGTCATAAAAAGTAGCAATTTCCTGATGACATGTGTAGCAAATAGCACTCACTGGAGAAATACTTACATGTCCATCTCTCCTACCCCTTTAGAATTGACAAAAAGCAAGACTTCAGATAGTTACATGGCACTCCAGTCAATTTCCCCTCCTTCCAGAAGTCTTACAACATTAGGATTCCAAGGAAAAGAGAAATCCCAGGGGGAATTATCAACATGCGTAGTGCACTCCACAGAAAATTAATTGCATAAAAATACTCTTTATTTTTTCAAGTGTCCCTCACTTATTTCTTGATATAGTAAGTGCTATTCAGACAGATTAAGAACTGTACTAACAAATTTCATAGCTAGCCAGGGAGTCGTAATGCAAATTTAGTAATTAATAAAACTATGAGGAGACCTCCATTTTGGCATCAAATTTTTTTTTTAATGGGATATGTCTTCTAAATGCTAAAGACAATGTTTATCCTATAGCACAGTGGCCTTAATTCTCAAATACATCAGTAATCTAGTAGTGTAAGTCTCAATCACCTTAGAGTTTCATTGAAAAAGGCATGCCAACCTAAAAAATCCTAACAACTTTCTTTCCATATCTCATTTATCTGCTCTTAACTCATCTAANAATCAGTAGTTACATTAACAGTTACATTAACATTAACCTACATTTGGGTTAACTAGCCATTATGATGCTTAGTTATTGCTGTTTTCTAGGCATCAAAAGGGAGAAGATTTTATCAGATAATCTGGAATGTTCAAGTTTCTTCTAGATAGCTTCACTTACATTTAAAGAGTCCGTATGCAGAAAGTGAAAAACCATACTAACCGGCTGCAGCAGCTGGCGAGTTCGGTTAAGGAGAGAATGCACTCAAAATCAAACTAAGAGAAGTTACTGACAGTTTGGTTCCAGATTCTACTGGACTTTAAGAGTGAAAACAGTTTCTTCGCAGCTGATGCACTGTGGTGTGTGATACACAAAAGAATAATCGGATACAAAAGCAATGTGAGTATACTGGAAGGTTGAGTTTGAAGTAAAACCTTAGAAGAAAAAGATGTAAGTTTTTAAGGTAAGAATATTTCCAATGAACAAGATGGAAGAAAAAAGACAGGTTGGATCTGTACATCGTCTTCACAAATAAAAGATGAAAAGAAAGCTCTTCGAGAAAAACAGAAAGATGTCTCAAATTTCTCCATCTGACAGGTGGAAATAATAAGAGCTAGTATGAAAAAAGTTGGTAGGGTGTATGAAGGAACTTACTCAGTATATTTCAGGTAACTTTGCATCATTAATAATGGAGTTCACCATCCACTATATTGTTCATTCACCTTGCCTGGATTATACCATGACATCTTCCTGCCTCCAGCTAACAGAGACAGGGAATTATTTGTTCTTTCACTGCTGAGAACCTTGCAGAATTACAGTAGCAGGCCTGCTGTCCTTGGTGAAAAAAAAAAAACCCTGTCTGATTCCTACTGCATTTTTCTTACTGCTTTTGTTCCATAAGAAGGCTTCACCCCTTATTTTGAGTTTCTTTACATTCCAGAAATGACACTAACTATACTACACTGTTTTCTTTTCATATAGGAAGAGCAAACACACTGATGCCAACATTTGGAACTTGCACTGTAAAAAGGAATACATACAGACTTTCTGTACAAAAATCAGTTTTATTCTTACAGAGCTAATATACCAAATCTCCAATTACACCTCTATTTCAGAGAGTAAACCACTTTCCTTTCCTACTAATAGCAAGTAGTTCTAACTTCTCCTGCAACATGAATCAATATGGAGTTTGTTTCGTTAACTTTAGGAGGACAATTGTAACACAGCAAATCAATGGAACTTAGCTAAAAGCCTCAACCGCTCTCAGCTGCTCACTCATTTAGCATATACAGACAAATACCATAGGCAGTTCGGCCAAGGTTCAAAAAAAGCATGCAGAAACTTGACCATTATATGGGGAATTTCTTGACTGAAAAAGAAAACTCACCTGTCAGACCCCACATAATTAGGTATGAGTTTTAAACAAGGTTGCTGAAGTGTTACTGCTCACAGTGTACAGGCCAACCCATCTATTATATTTACATTTCAGTATCTGAGATCAATTGATAGGTAGAATAATGACTGCATCATGCCTAGAAAAATGCTGATTTTTTATTTCTGGTGAAGAGCAATGATTTTGCTCTCCTTTATTTCTCTGGATTGTAATTCAAGCAGAACAAAGTGCCAAGTGGTTGCAAGATTTGTTGTTGTTGTTGTTGTTGTTTTTTTCCAACATTTATTTGCTATGTTCTATTGTGTTATTTCAAAGTGTATATACTCCCCCCATTACAAATACTTCACAGCCTTCTGCTCCATATTTTCTCTCAGTTGTAATTTTCCAAGTGAAAAACTAAACACTATTAAAAACTAAAACAATATAAAACTAAACACTATATAAACTGTATTATAATAACATCAAAAAAACAGAATTCCCTTTTTTTATTCCAAGGAAAAAATAAAACTCTGTCACCACAATTAAAATACATACAGTCAGTTAAAATGTCAAAGTCTAGTATGTTCCTAAGTGGTTCTTCATTTTTGGTGAATCAAGATAATGACACAATTACATCAATTGCTTTGGAAAGGCAGGAGAAAGAAATATAGTTCAACTGATGCCAAATACAAAGTAAACTCAGTGACAATACTTGCAGGAGTTTAAAAAATGGACAGATTCATGCTCTGGTTCTTGTTGTGCCCATTTTATATCCATAACGAATATGTTTACAAATAAGCCAGGTCTAAATGGTTTATTCATATTTGAAATGCCAGGGCTGCTTATTAATCAGTGCAGCAGCCGTCATATTTACTACTTCGTCAATTACTGTATTTAAGCACTTCAGGCAAAATGAAATTTCTTTATGAAGTGCATATTACACAAATCTAGAATACCAGGATGAGCTACATGCTTTATTACACACTGCAAGAAAACACACCATCAAAAAAATAATGAATTTTTCTTCCTGACATTTAAACTATTTACTAAGATGCTATGCATTTCCTAGAAACAAGGAAGTCACAGTAACATCCTTATTGTAGTTTTGTGATATTTACCAGAATCAGTGCTTTTTTCTTCTTTCCCATTCCATCATTCTCCCCACCTTCCCCAGAGTCTCAAGTTCCGGGAGAAAAGTTCTGTACCCCTGGGAACACTACTTGCACATTACTCCTACCTAACTCAAACCTTAAAAATAGAGTAGTTTTGCACTTTGGAAAAAAATTCATTTTATATTCTCCCTCTTGGCATCAGAAATGTAGCTACTTCTGAGCCACAACACAACACAACACACACACACACATACAAATCAGTATTTCCATGGTCTCCATTTACACATTGTGCATGCAAAGAAATTATTATGTAATTATCATCTAAGCATTTGCAGCACATAAAGGTGAAAGAAGGTGCCTGAAGTCTTCAGTCCCAGGTATTTGTGGCAAAGTTCTTTTTCTTAGGCTTTGCTGTAGAACCAAAATTTTGCTTTAAAATATAAACCCATTGCATCTATTTATTCTACATATCACCAATAACATCAGCTGTTACATAGAATGTGCAAATACTAACAAATAATACAAAATTTAATGCAGAAATATTAAAAATATGTTTCTGAACTACATGACAGAAAAAATAAACAGGAACGGTTATATACGTATTAAGGTGTCACAGTGTAAGCTAATACAAATTTATGAAGTTATTTTGTAAAAACAAATTTATGAAGTTATTTTGTAAGCTGCCTCCCAATAAGTTTAAAGAAATACTAAGATAATCCAGATATTCCAAACTGAACCCTCTCCATGTATAGAATACTGAATATTTAAACTGAACATTTATATAGTTGGACTCCACATAACCTGGGCTCTTACTGTGCTATGGGAACACTTGCACATTTAAACACCTGACGTGCATGTGTGTATGCACCACTGAATCCACCTTGAACTTAAGAAATATTCCCAGTATCTGCTGTCTTGAAATGAAGACTACCTAGGAAAAAATGCAGTTTCAATAAGCTAGGTGTTTTGATTAGTAAGAAAAAAGTTACCAAAAAAGAACAAAGAAAATTCAACAAGTATAGACACTGAAGTTCCATAAACTATAGCCATGAAATTTTATTCAGGATTTCTACTCAAAACCAAATATGTGAGCAATTATATTGTAAACACTTACTAATAAAAATGTAAGTGGCAAACCTTACAATACCAAAAAGACCCATATGACATAGATTCCTATTGTGCATTCCCCAGAAGATTACTAATGATGTGGAAGCAGCTTCAATATTAGGACCATACGAATACTACGCTAGCTATTTGGAACTGAGTGCGTGTGAACATAGCTAGCAAATTTATGAAAGCTAGGGTGACCCACTTAAAGCAGGCTTATCTGTCTCACACTTGGTACCCTACATGTGGACAGAAGTAATGTTTCTCACACTTGGCACTCTGTTTGAACACAACACTAAACTGGAGGAGGGGTTGTGTGTGTAATTTTATCCTGTGCTCAAAACAGAACAGTTGGATTTGCACAACATAAACTATTACATAAGAGCTACTGTTTACTATGCCAGGAGACACTGTGTAAAAAATCACACTTCACAACGTAACTCTACACCTTTTATAATGAATCGTAAAGAACAGAATCAACACACGCAACAGTGCTCACACTTGAAGCACAGCAACCTGTTGAGGTCCAGTACACTCTGCAAACTCCATACACTCTAACACTTTTAATTCTCAATCCTGAATGAGAAGTATACAACAACGATAAGAAAATTAAACAAGGTTTACAAATATACCCATTTTATCAGTGAAATTATTTAATGTAATGACCTATGAAAGCCATTTGGCTCACAGTGGAAAAGTGTGCAATGAACTGCCTTTGAAACAACAAACATCCTGCACCTTCAGGCTACCTCCAACACACAGGGACTGCATGGATGGGAAAGGCCAGCCAGCGAATTGCCCTTTGGGGGTCTGCAATCAGTGCCAAAGACAACTCCAGAACGTGGTAGGACAGACAGGACAAGCAGTGCGGTTAGCACTACACACCATTCTGAAAACTCAGAAAAGGAAAAGGCCACTGGCGGGGAGGAGAGCAGTACAAGGCCAGTGCTCAACCTGGACCAGGCATGGCAGCGCCCTGGCCCCGTCTGTCACCACCACCACTTGCCCCAGAGTCCCTCACCCTGGGCCCCCATTTCCCACCCTCTTGTTGCCCCCTGGAGCCATCATTTTGTCATTGCTGGCTGCCCGCGTGTCCACGGGGCACCCTCAACACAGAGCAGAACAGCAGGAGGTCCCCTCCTGATACAGGCACGGGGCTACCGCTTTGCTCCGGCCATCATTTCGTGGCAGGAAGCCATCGTGTTGGACAACCTCGTAATGCACCTGCTTTCCTACTGCCTGTGATTGGCTGCCAGTGCTGACACCATCAAAGCCACGTGACCTCGGAACACTCTCTGGTTGGCTGCCAATTTCCATTGGGCCGGAACGTTCCCACCTATATAAACATATATATGCATTTATCTGTATGTATATTCATATTAAATCTAGACATAAAGCATTTTACAGATATGTAGAAATACATGTTCTACTTTGACATACTTTGTATACATACAGCTTTATGGAAGTACTATATGTGGTATAAATATATATATATGGTGTAAAGATACATACATTTAATCTATCTCCCTCTCTCCCCTTAAAAATGTACACAGAAAATGTGCAAAAACACTCATTATAAAGACCTAATGAAACCAATCAATTAAAGTTTAAGTGTGAATAGAAAGAAGTTAAATGCTAAGATAAAGTACGTTTGGGGTCCCCGTTTCACAAGTCTGATGAACAAGTCCTGACGTGTGCAGGGTGGAGGGGAGGGCAAGAGGACAGAGGGGATTGTGAGGAGGTCAGAGGGGCACAACCAAGTGAGAACATGCTCAGGGGCTATGGACCTATCCTAGGAGTCGGTCCACCAAGGGGCCCCCTTGCATCCCCTGCCATGTGCGAAGAAGAGCCCAATCCTGGACTAAGAAGCCCCGCTTCTGGCACCAGACTGACTGCCAGGATGGCCATGCAATACTGCTGAGGCGGTTCTGGGGCTTTGCACTGTGCTGCAAGACACAGGTGGAAGATGAAATCCAGGACAAAATGCCAACTTTAGAAGAATGGGGTGGGGGTGGGAATGGTAAGGAAAAGCCCCACTGGGAATGCCTGAAAAGACCACGCAAAGTGGAAGAACCACCTGAAGAATGGGCCCATGAATCAGAAACTCGACTTCCAGGTAAGTTTCACAGAGAAAGGGCAAGTCCTGATGGGAGCTCCCTTTGCCTACTGCTTTGGGGAAATCTTGCAGCTCCTTCTAATACCATGATGAGGTGCTGTATGTTTCCTTATCTTTAACTGCAAATAAGAGGATAAAGACCACTTGTTAGACCACAAGTTACTGTGAATGCAGAAAGACCTAGGCTGTTTTAAATGTAGCCTGCAGACCCATGCTCTTGAGAGACAATAGCTACTGCAGAAAGAGCAAGGGGTGTTGCAGAGCCTAACAACCACACCTGTTTTCATGTGCAGTAGAGTGACAGTCAAGTAGGGGGAATAAATGGGCTGATCTGCTAGAAGAAGACTATTACTTAGGAAAACCGAATTAATTTTGCATTACTATAAGTATTTATCAGCAAAGAGTTATGGAAACTATAAAGGCCCATAGATGCAAATTGCTTTTCTGAACTTACTGATGCAGTAGGAGAATGCCTCATGCTAGGTCACAGGAGAGTACCCTGGAATGGACTTACTGATTACTGCAGCCCACTGCAGAGCAAGAGGTTGTGCCCACAAAAGTTGAGGATAAGTGAGGATGTCTCCAGGAGGAGCATCTCTCAAGCTGCTCTCTTAAGCCCCAACAGGGCCTCTAAAAGTCCAGCTTTTCCCTCACCCTCAAATGTAGCACAGGAAGAGGATGGGGTGGCAGAATGCTTCACGGAAGCCACATGCAGTAGTGAGCATGGCTGATCCAGAGGTTTCAGGCTTGGAGATTTGCAGAAGAATAAAGATTTGTTAAATGAGATCAGGTATTTATGAAACATTTGTTTGGGGTCCAGAGAAAATTTCTGACCATATGTGCTATTTGTTTGAACATTGTGATTATGCTCAGCTCCATCTTCAATTTGTCAACAAGCTGAACTCCATATTTTCACAGTATTAATTTAAGCAATATAAATGCAGACAGAATTTTAGACTGTGTCAGGACTCTCTTGGAAAGTAAAAGCTGTGTTTCTATGAGACTTTCTACATGGCTATCATTATTATAAAAGCCATTGGGGGTGGGGTACACAGTATATCCCCCATTCTAATATTACAGACAAATAGCTGCACTATTTAACCAATCTAAATAACGGTGACATTAATCTCTTTCGCTGGGAGTCTCAGGGCGCTTAGTGGACTGAGGGATGCAGAAGTATGAAGTGCTGCAGAAGCTACAAAACAAGCTGAGGTGGTCTGTGCACATGAAGATAATGCTAGGATCCCCTTGTTTGAGGATCTGTTATACGTTAATATTAATTTTACGTTAAGGAGGATCTGTTTGAGGATCTGTTATACGTTAATCTCCTATTTGAGAAGAAAAAAGTTTGGAAGACATAAAAGCCAAACAACAGCCTCAGATATCCACATACCTGTTTTCTGCTTTTAAATGATGAATATCATTATGGTGTAAGGGACACCAGAAAGGTCATAGAGCCACAGAGTCATAGAATATCCTGAGTTGGAAGGGACCCACAAGGATCATTGAGTCCAACTCTGGGCTCCACGCAGAACCACCCAAAAATCACACCATACGTCTGAGAGCGTTGTCCAAACGCTTCTTGGACTCCGGCAGGCTCGGTGCCGTGACCATTGCCCTGGGGAGCCTGTTCCAGTGCCCAACCACCCTCTTGGTGAAGAACCTTTTCCTAACATTCAGCCTGACCCTTCCCTGTCACAGCTCCATGCCGTTCCCTCGGGTCCTGTCGCTGTCACCAGAGAGCAGAGATCAGCGCCTGCCCCTCCGCTCCCCTCGTGAGGAAGCTGCAGGCCGCCATGAGGCCTCCCCTCAGCCTCCTCTTCTCTGGGCTGAACAAACCAAGGGACCTCAGCTGCTCCTCCTATGTCTTCCCCTCTAGACCCTTCACCATTCTCATAGCCCTCCTTTGGACACTCTCTAATAGCTGCCAATCTTGTAAGAGAAGAATTTTATAAACATTTTTGCAATGAGGCCAAAACTAACACATAATCCATGGCTCTGTTCAACAGCAAGTCACTGCCAACATAATACAACTACACCCTGTACATATCAGAAACCAAGAGAAATTTCTGAAGAAAAAACAAAACAAAACACTTTTCAAGTGATTGGTGGTGACACAATTGTACCTGAAAGAATAAGCAAAACTTGGAAGAATACCCTTTTAAACATAGTGATCTTTCCAAAACAAAGCGGGGGTAGAAGTTAGGTTACATTTTCATATGGTCGCTAAGGCCAAAACAACACTGACATGACATGAAATTTGGTCAAAATCAGAACAGTAATAAAAGAAACCTACAGTGAGCTGGCACTCAACTCCCTGAAACGTCAACTGTAAATGTCAGCAGCACTTCCAGGTAGAAAAGCTGGAAGAACTGAAGAACAGAGAGATACTCCCTCCCTCCAGGTATTCGGGGCAAGAAACTTTTGTGAGCTTTATTCTGTATTTTATAATCACATCCACGCTGTAATTATGTATGACTGTGCAGTTAATGCAGGCATAAGTTACCTGGGCTGACAACTACCTTGCAGGACTGGGGAATGTTTACAGAAGCACAAGGCCCCAGCTACTAAAAAGCAAATTGCTTTTCTATGGGAAAGCATCATAAATGTGAACACTGGCCTTAAAGTGCAGAATATGTTATGAAGAGACCTGTAACATAAACAAGCACGTCATGCTCATGATCAAGAAGGACAGGGCTATGATTATTATGACATGAAATGTATGCAGGAAACCAGGACACATGTCACAGATTACATTTTTACTCTGAAGTTAGCACCAGATGCACCCTGGGATGAAGAAGAGGAAGGGATGGAAAAGCAAAATGACGAAGAACAGGAGCTTGAAGGTTTGTGGTATTTACTTAGCTGTTTACAGACCTAAAGTTTCAGGGCTACACGTTCCTAGCACCTAATGTCAAAGACTACGATGGCTACTTAACTGTTAGACAGCTTCTGAAGAAAAAAACTGACAAACAATCCCCCGGGGTGCTAAACATGTGCAGACATAACTAGCATGAATATATACAGTTTACAGACTCTTTAAATTTTTGCCAATTAAACTAACCAGTATTCGCTAAGTTTTGGAAATCAAGTGCTGTAAATGTTATTTCCTCCCTTTTTCAACAGTGCTTAAAACCAAAACTACATAGCCTCTCTTCCAACTTGAATATTATGGGGTTGACAGCATTATGCTTGAGGAGAAACAGCAATTCCTGGCATGGCACACAGCTAACCAAAAGATTTTTGACTTGCAAAAAGGATGTCATTACTATTGTCAACAGGATGCAAAGTCTTTGAGGTATGCTTGTAGAACACACAGCAATGAGATACGGTGATGACTACAAGCAATATGCACATTCTATGAGAAAACGGGAGGTGAAAAGATTAATGTTCATCTCTGTGTAGACCCCTCTCAGCATACTATATTCACCTCTTCTTACCAGTTTATGTTTCTTAAACCTAACATTTCTCCCTCCAGAAGGCTATCATTGGAGGAAAAAGATACGCACCCTGCTCAAATCAATGTCTTAAGTACATTGCCGAAAAAAGAAAATATTCAAACCAATCACATGCTACAATGCAGTGAATATTAAGTGGGAGCCTACCTGTATTACTATGCAGTCATTGACAGTGCCAACAGCTTTGAAAAGCTGGCTTTTTTCATGGCCATATCAAATGCTTCTATGAAAATGACCAGAACCCTCTGGCAGGGATCACTTTTGGGCATTTTTATTGTATGTCACAGCAAAAGATGGATGACCTGAAGAGTATGGGCTTTAGCATCAGATCTATGTGGGAGTATGAGTGGGCTGCTATGATGAAATCAGACAGGAATCTCAGAGTTCTTAGTCAGGACCACACTGGTGATACTGCTGATACTCAGACACGTGCTTCTTGGCAGCAAGACAAATGCTACTCGTCTTTATTACAAAACCTCAAAAAAGGTATGCTACTATGATTTTACTAGCCTCTATACCTTCACCAACAAACCAATTCTCAGTTGGACAGCCTAAAGTTATTTTTGAGAATGTTAACACTTCAATGAGCTAGTTGGCGTGATCAAAATACAGATGTAATTATAAAAGGTAGGGTGCTACCATTACCTGGGGAAGGCACTAGTGCTGCCATGGCCCACTCTCTGGATGATAAAATGAAGGACATTCTCAAAAAAGGCATTCTCAAAAACACAGACTCAGCATCACACAAAAAAAATTTAGTGTATAATGCTTCGCAAAAGTACTTGGAAAATGCAGAACAGAGCAATCAGAAAAGGGGGAAAATAACTCACTTTTCTAGAACAAAACAAGACATAAGTGGAAAAGCCACCTGAGACTTCTGAGGCCCCTGACCTTATTGCTGGAAGCATTGGATGACGTGCATCCACGGTATAGGAAGAATGTACAAGCACTCCTACATAAACTACAGAACACAGTCCTATTTCTTCTTGGGAAAAACACAAAAGATATATATACAAAGAAGATTTCATCAAGGGGACAGCCTGCTCAGTTTAGTCTGAGGTGTCCTTCAGATGCATGCCTCTTTAAGCTTAAGAATACCTAAAGATTGGAATGTTTTCAGTGAAGCCTTGGCTGTGGTGAATGTCCCATCTTCTGTCATGGGTAATGCAGCAAACCAGGCTCTCCTGGAACAATTCAAGTTGAATGATGAGAACTGAGAAGCAACACACAAACCATTTTAGAAGAGAAAGCTACCTAAAACCTCAGCACCTCACCCTGTAATGTTTACTGTAATACACAAACTATCACAAAGTCTTTAAACTTTGCTGTCTATATTGCCCATTTAAAAATAAATAAATGATGGGATAGTTAAAAAACACACACACAACCTTTTAGATGGATTCTAAGCTTTATTTACACAATACATTTATGAAAATCATTACAAGAAATAAAGGTAAGGATTTTTATCCATTTTACAACTGTTTTCCTTATGACAGGATCATAGCCAGGCCTATGGCTGGACAGCCAATGCCTGAAGCTCTAGTGGAGAGGAATCATAATAATAGGCTTTCTGCAAAAATATACCGGCTTGTGTTATCCTGCCATGTCTTACCTTGCTGTTTCAAAGGTGATGTCTTCACTGACGTTATTCCTACTGTGCAGGTATTGTATTTTTGCCAGCCCCACCTCAAATTTCACAGAGAGCTTCAGGATCCTCACCAAGTCTATGGTGAAGTTCAAGATGACATTTTTTGGGAAAATTCTGGTGCTGGCGTTACTGGGTAGCACAAGGTAGAACCTGCCATCTGCCATCCTCATTTTCCCCCCACTTGAACTCTAGTCACTACATGTCCTGGACTTGGGCTGCTGTTTCTTTTTTTTCAGTTTCACAGCAATGATTGTGTACATTCTGTCCACACTGGGATTCACTTTTTAAAGTTCTTCAGGGTAAAATGTCCCCTCAATTATTTCATGACCATAGGTTATTAAACTGCACAGGTGGGTGGATACCTGTTCCCACAGTTTCAGCTATTAAGAAAATTCCATCCATGAACATCTGCTGGTAACCTGTCTTAAAATTCCTTTGTTATAAACACTGCGATATGCTCTCCCTTTTTGAGCTAAGGTGCACGTTCTTTAATTTTAAATGAGCCCCAGGATTTGATTTTCCAAACCCTCACAGAGTTTAAAGGGGTCACATCCACAGCACTGATCGCTCTGTGGAAACTATGATTGTAGCCCATTATAAACTCTGATAATAATACATCAATGTAGCAAAAAGTGTTGCACACAAAAATATCTCCACTTCTCAGTTTTAAGCATCCTATTAAAATGCTCTGTAGTGAACGCTCTTACTTCATTACCAGTAAGAAGATGGTGAGCATTACACTACCGTAACAGCTTCTTTAGAGGCTGGTCTAAAAATCTTTCCCCCATCAGCCTGTAATTTCTGGCATGTGCAACCAACTCAAAACTGCTTTAAAAGTCCTGGCTATATCACAACCTATTTTGCCTTTTAGACCAGTGGAGGAAGCATGCTTGGATAATATGTCTATCACTGTACTTAAGCTGTAATTAACACCACTTTCAAGTTTGGAAAGCTACTGTACATCCACCAAGTCTGATGATTTTGAGCATGTACCTCCTCCACTACAATCACCTTGTTTCTTTTGAAGTGCTTTCGTGGAAGCTTCTGTAAGCTCCAGGTGTTCTGCTTAGCAAGACAAGTTCTCACTTGGCTTCACTTCGTCTCAACAGTCAGATAAAATGGGATTTATACACCCAAAGCTTCCCACCTCTCCAGGAGAACAGCAGAAATGTTTGAAGAGATGTGGTGCATGGACATCCCTACTGACATGCTGTTACTACAAACATGTAAGAAACTGAACACTTGGCCATAGTTTAACTGATGAACAGAGAAACTTTATTAACAGGTTACGATGGATGTGAGACACTGGTCAAACTTCTCTATGTTATTTTTTGACTTCCTTGAAAGCCACTGTCCTCTCTGTGTTCATTCTACCACTGCTGTATGCCTGGGTAGGAAAACTTCTGTCTTCCGCCTCCTCAGTAGGCAAGTTGGAGCTTTTAAAAATGCTCTATAAGGACATCAACCTAAGGATAAGGAAACACATACAACACAAGCCTGTAACTCATCATGGTATTAGAAGGAGCTGCAAGATTTCCCCAAAGCAGTAGGCAAAGGGAGCTCCCATCAGGACTTGCCCTTTCTCTGTGAAACTTACCTGGAAGTCGAGTTTCTGATTCATGGGCCCATTCTTCAGGTGGTTCTTCCACTTTGCGTGGTCTTTTCAGGCATTCCCAGTGGGGCTTTTCCTTACCATTCCCACCCCCACCCCATTCTTCTAAAGTTGGCATTTTGTCCTGGATTTCCTCTTCCACCTGTGTCTTGCAGCACAGTGCAAAGCCCCAGAACCGCCTCAGCAGTATTGCATGGCCATCCTGGCAGTCAGTCTGGTGCCAGAAGCGGGGCTTCTTAGTGCAGGATTGGGCTCTTCTTCGCACATGGCAGGGGATGCAAGGGGGCCCCTTGGTGGACCGACTCCTAGGATAGGTCCATAGCCCCTGAGCATGTTCTCACTTGGTTGTGCCCCTCTGACCTCCTCACAATCCCCTCTGTCCTCTTGCCCTCCCCTCCACCCTGCACACGTCAGGACTTGTTCATCAGACTTGTGAAACGGGGACCCCAAACGTACTTTATCTTAGCATTTAACTTCTTTCTATTCACACTTAAACTTTAATTGATTGGTTTCATTAGGTCTTTATAATGAGTGTTTTTGCACATTTTCTGTGTACATTTTTAAGGGGAGAGAGGGAGATAGATTAAATGTATGTATCTTTACACCATATATATATATTTATACCACATATAGTACTTCCATAAAGCTGTATGTATACAAAGTATGTCAAAGTAGAACATGTATTTCTACATATCTGTAAAATGCTTTATGTCTAGATTTAATATGAATATACATACAGATAAATGCATATATATGTTTATATAGGTGGGAACGTTCCGGCCCAATGGAAATTGGCAGCCAACCAGAGAGTGTTCCGAGGTCACGTGGCTTTGATGGTGTCAGCACTGGCAGCCAATCACAGGCAGTAGGAAAGCAGGTGCATTACGAGGTTGTCCAACACGATGGCTTCCTGCCACGAAATGATGGCCGGAGCAAAGCGGTAGCCCCGTGCCTGTATCAGGAGGGGACCTCCTGCTGTTCTGCTCTGTGTTGAGGGTGCCCCGTGGACACGCGGGCAGCCAGCAATGACAAAATGATGGCTCCAGGGGGCAACAAGAGGGTGGGAAATGGGGGCCCAGGGTGAGGGACTCTGGGGCAAGTGGTGGTGGTGACAGACGGGGCCAGGGCGCTGCCATGCCTGGTCCAGGTTGAGCACTGGCCTTGTACTGCTCTCCTCCCCGCCAGTGGCCTTTTCCTTTTCTGAGTTTTCAGAATGGTGCGTAGTGCTAGCTCTACCGCTTGTCCTGTTCTGCTCTGCTTTGGGTAAAGCACCAATGGCAAGAGCTGTGGCTGGTCCTTGGGCAGTCCATACACACATGGGGAACCAGCAAAATGGTGGCTACCAGGAGCAATGAAGCAGGGTGTGATAAACCAGTATGAAAGTTTTTAGAAGGTATATTAATCTTTGGTAAGAATTTTAGTCTGTCTTCTGAAAAGAACTTCCTATGGACCCTTGATACGGAAAAAATTGTATTTAAATGACAATCACTTTTTTTACAAAAATTTCCCTTGCCTTTTGTTAAATTTCTATATAAGTAATTTATTTTTATGTTTAAGTAATCTTCATAACTGACTTTTAATTAAATAAGAAGAAAACCAGCCAGAAAAGAAATAAAACAATTAGAAGTAAAAGGGGACTACTTCTACTACTGATGAGAACATAAGCAAGGAAAGTGAAAGTTAAATGAAAGGACTGCATCTAATATGGTTAGGAAATTGATTTTGATCATGTCAATCTTGTGCAACAACAAAAAAAAAAATCAAAAGATTTAAGACCTTCCCCTCTCTTCCCACCCCGAAAAGAAATAGAACTACTATGGTGCAACACCTGAAACTTGATATCATCATGTGATCAGGAACACAGTACCCTAACAATCATTACATTAATAAATAAATAAATAAAATGTTTAAATACAAGATTTGTTAAAAAAGACAGCAATGAATACTGCAAAGCTCTTTCACTAATCATGTTGCATAGATAAAAAGGCCTTGTTTGGATGAAGAGCATGGCAGGTTAAGAACTCGAATGTATAAGCATCTCTGTGCCATTTTAGACAGACATGTTACTGGAGAAGTTCATGGTAAGATGAGACTACATTTTGAGCTGTAATTCAGAAACATTTGTTACAAATTACTAGCTAAGTAATTTGTAAGGTAATGCATTTGGTGGTACACATCTTTCAAAAGAAGAGTTCTGATTGAATTTTAACAACAGAGAGTTGTCATCAGTGCCACTAAGTCCAGCCAGAGTCCAGTCACTAGAGTATCTGCAAGGACTGATAACTGGGTACATTAACGTCTTCATTAATGACCTAGATAGTGGGACAGAGTGCACTCTCAGCAAGCTTGCAGCCGATACAAAACTGGTAGAAGTGACAGAATAGACAGTGGCTGAATGCCATGATCTGATCAGTCTGCTGTTTGAATGAGTTTTAAACTTTACTTTCTTGCNACTGATAACTGGGTACATTAACGTCTTCATTAATGACCTAGATAGTGGGACAGAGTGCACTCTCAGCAAGCTTGCAGCCGATACAAAACTGGTAGAAGTGACAGAATAGACAGTGGCTGAATGCCATGATCTGATCAGTCTGCTGTTTGAATGAGTTTTAAACTTTACTTTCTTGCACTAACAATGATAAGGATCTTTCTGAAATAAATGGATGACTAAGAAAGACACTGATATTTGAGTTCCAAAACATTTCTTGTAGATTGATCTATGCTAAACAAATTTAGCCCTCAATTTAGCCTCATTTACTCTTTGTTGACTAAGCCATTGTCAATTTTGTACCAGTAGATCATCTCCTCAACACAATCAGGGTGGGGCGATAATAATATTGAAGGAAGAAAAGATAGTGAGACAAGACTTATGTCTTTTAAATCCTAGTCATTTCCTTTCAAATTCAACAATATATGTGAGAGGCTAAATCAGAATATGAATTTATGTTAAATGTATCGGCAAACTTAAAAAAAAAAACAAAAAACCATACATTTGAGAAAAATAATTAAATTAATACTTGAAAAAATCTAACCAAGGATTAGCTAAGAGGAAATACTGTCCTAAATAACTTTGAGTACTTAGGCCTAAATAGTTTGCTCTGGACAACACAGAGAATCAATAACACAGAGAACAGACTGTATGTTTCTGGATTAACATGTTCATTTCTGGATCTTCTTTCCTCTTCAGCTACAAGTGACACACACTAGAGATAAGCATACAATTTATAAAAACACACTAATGTAAATCATTACCACCTTTCACAAAATAAAACCATATACACCTTGAATTATTTCCTATCAAAATGGTATGACTTTAGTACACCAGTTTATGTCCCTTTGCCCTCCAGAGTACACATTTGGATTAGTTGTGACATTGTTATTTGGTTTATTTCAAGTTGGGTTAAAATGTATTTTAGAATGTAAAATACAGATTCTTTTCTCTTTAATTTCCATTACTGGCAATGCTAATGAATTTCTAAAAAGAACCCCTTTTCGAAAAAACATTCTAGCCATTGTTGTGTCCATACTAAAAGCAACTAAAGTGGTAATCACTCTTCAAAATTAAGTTCTGAAGTGTTAAGGATTATACATTTAGGACAATTTTTTTTGCTCTGCAACATGGCTTTTTCTTGTAAAGAGGAATGTAAATGTCAATCATTCCTTCTCTTGCAATACAAATATATTTTGCAGCTTTTACTTGTCACTCCCATTACATGTAATGTAGGCAGCTTAGCACTAAATCAATTTAAGAAACTGCAGAATTTAAATACATACATTATTATTATGATGACAGAAAAGGCAACGAATGTCTTGCAGCTCCATTTGCTTTCTTTGTTAAGGAAGAAAAAGCTAATTACCTGCAGCTGTCAACCATGAAGACCTAGACCTATTTAAGTCAACATTAGCTGTGGACAAGCTAAAATATTTTTCACATTTAAATTCCACTTTTTTCCCCCTTCCTGGAAACCTAGATTTTATTATAAAATAGTAAGTATACACAGAAGAGTGAACAAAGGCACATCAGACATAAAAACTATAAGGATTTCATTTTTCAAAAACAATTCCCTATTTTAAAGAAATATGTGGCATTTTTTCATTATCATATCTAGAATTTTGACAGTTGCAAGGAACGTCTATGTATACAAAAATATAATCTGAAGTCACAGAAAGTTGCAAAATTATACTTCATGTGGCACTATTTATATTCAATATATTTAAATTAGAAAGGCTATGAATCTCACAAAAATGGGAAATATTAAAATTTATATTTAAATTCAAAGAGAATCCTAAGGTCTTGTTAGACTATGAAATGCAAGTAGAATGTTTCTTTTACAAAGTTTTAATGTAACTCACTCAAGATGTGAGCTTTGAAGACTTGGTTCTTTACTGTCTTCTATCACAATCTCTTCCCCAGCAAAGTATAAGGAAAAAAAAAAAGGAGGAGTGTAGGGGGAAGGACAACTGTATACGTTTTTCTCATTTTTCTAACTAGTTAAACTAGAGAAATTGCCACATCTAGAGCTTTAAGGAAACTTTATTTATTTTTCCTACATTTTTGTCAAAAACAAAGCATGACTATTTTATAAGAATCTATCTAAGCTACAACAGTGCTTATATTCTTCCTCCCTTATTCTTATCTGGAATGTCTTGATCCTGTTCCCCCTTTCATCTGCAGTACATAGTTCACCAAAATATCCTTTCTCAATTCTCTGTGCTGTATTTAAAGCCTGCACAACAGGCTTCACCTCCCCTGTTGTCTGCTTCCACAAACTGTCATTGATCCCCCTGTACAAAACTTTTTTTTTCCACAAGAATCTTCCCTTTTCAAAACCCTGTCATAATCAATTATCAGTACAGGATGCTATCTAAGTACAGTACGACAAATGAAGGGACAAATTTGTCAATTAATCTGCCATTTTTTAACCTTCTTTCCTAATTTGACAGTATTTGCTACAAAGTTAGCTGAAGAAAAAAACATTTTACTAGAATTCTTCAAAATTCCATCAATACTCTCTTTTCAGATGGAGGTTTACATCGCACAGAAGAATGAAAAATACAGCAAAGTTCCTGAATTCCATCTATAAAGTGATCCCTTCTGGCACTTGTGTCAAGGAATGTTGGCTAAAGGTCTTTTGCTTGACACAGATTTGCCAAAATATTCATCATTTACTTCTATGTATTTTTTTCAGCCAGCTCATCAGCAACATAGTCCAGAAACCTCACAGCTGGATTACAGTGAACCGTCCTTCTAATGGCGTGCACTTTTAGACATCAAATTCAAACCTATTTTAAACTTCATGTATGTGAAGAATTCTTATACTGAATTCCACAAAAGGAGAAAGCTATTTAAAATCTTAATACGTCCAGAGGAAAAAGAATATCAGGAAGATCTAAAATTAACAACTAGATGATTTTTAAATATAATTTAATCTGTCCACACTCATAGACAGAGAGCTGATTGCCTTGCAACAAATGCACATGTAAGAGTATGGAGTCCCACTAGATCGTATACTGAAATGAAACTTCAATGCTTTCACAGGACAGTATCTTGCTTTCAGAACAGACAGCTGGAAATACACACTTACGGTTTTTCGCCTTCTAAATTCACACACATATTTTAAACTGACTGGATTAATTTCTGCTGGAACACTCAGTAAGAGCAACACAGACTAAAATGTTTAATTCTACGGTGGGTGAAACAAAGGCAAATAGTATGAGCAAATTTTAAGTTTTCTTTCTTATCCAAGAATTTTATGACTACAGAACATTTCCAGTCAGAAGTTCAAATTCATTTCTATGTTATGTCTAGATTTTATTCTGGTAAAATTTGTATCTTATTTAAAGATTTCTGCTTGGTTTGCTTTAGAAGTTAAAGTAACATTTCAAAGGTTATTACTGTAAATGAATTGAACTACATACATTCTGATATCTTGATATGTATATTGTAAGAATAGTAATTACAGATTGTATCTTCTCCTCTTGCTGAACTGCTTACAGAAATTCAGAAACAAAAGGATAGAGATGAGGTCAATAACAGAGGTTGGATTCATCAGCTTTCCATGAAAGCTTATCCAAGAATTAAAATGCTAGGAGGAGTTTTGTTACATGCTAGATCTGAAAATAGGAATAGAATATAACTGCAGAGCAATCTAGGTAAGAAAAAACATAACTATTCTTTTTCAGAAAAGGAAGAACTCATTCTAGAAGTAAAATAAATTGGTCCACAGGGTGGCAGAAAAGACACAGAAAAAAAAAGTAAAAAATTCCTGAATCACATTTGCAAAAAAATATCTAGCTTTACTAACACTTCATCTAGTAGCCTGACAAAAAAAGATGGTTAGGAATAAAAAAAATGAGGGAGAGTACCAATTTATGCATGAGGGAAAAAGTAGTTAGGTTGTATATTGTAACACAGCATCCCCACAATTTAAGAATTCTTCCTATATAGTTTCTACATAGACATCTAGACATGTAGTTTAGTAAGTACGGCAGTTTTCAGAAGTGTGTTCAGTGTTACCTTTACAATAAAAGCACTCGCTCTTAAACTCTAGGGTTTCTGATAAATCTGCATTACAAACTGTGAATGCTCTATAGTTTTAGTTTTACTTCTACTTCTAGTATTGGTATAGTAGCACTCCAATTCATCCTAAAAAAAAAAAAAAAAGTCAGGACTGGAGTTTGTTTTCAAGCAAAGTAGGAAAAAAAAGAACATAAAACTTAACATTTCCTATCTAAACTGCCCATCATTACTATCCTCATAGTATCTAAGTGATATAAGTATAGAAGCAGTACATAGGAAGCAAAGCACTTATTTAGACAAGCATCCCTAAACTATTTTTGGTGTAAAAGCTCAAAAATCTTTATGCTTCCTCAAACCATAAACACTAAGTACAGAAAAACATAACAGGCTAATGTAGAGATTTCACCTGAGAATAGGCTCCCCCGCACTCAGGTGGTTCTAACAGGTTAGAAACCCCTTGTTTGTAACACTACCATCTGTTAGGAATACTTCATAAACCTAGCAGTTTATATTTCAAATGTAGTCTGTATGAAATCTATTGAACTTCTCACTCTTTCCTTTCTCTCCTTCTAATGATTACTGATACGGACAGATTGGTACATAGAACTTGAAGCCATATGACAAATGCTTATTTAATATGGATTGTTCCATTGATTTTTTTTTTTTTTTTGTAGCAGCATGCAGAAATTACTCAAAAAACATGGAACACCTGATCTTAATGAAATATGCTTGAAGATTAATTTAAAAAAGTTATTGTTGTGCTCTTTCATATCCCCATATCCTTTCAATGCTTTTGAGTAGACATCTCACTCTGACTTGATCACACTGCTAGACTGGTTATCCAGTCATTAGGAAAAACTACCACACTACATGTTCCCCCACAGTGGCTAACCATGTGAAACTTATTTCTGACAATTCAACTAATGAAGCTGTTGATAGGCCAACTCTAGCCACAGTATCACTGAAGACAACGAACTGATTTAGCTCTTCCTACACTATGTTAGGACAAAGAACAAAGATAAATATCAAAAATTTCATTGTTAGACGAAATGTTAGATTTTGAAATTTATGTATGAGCATGTGAATTAGACAGACCTAAATACACTAAGAACATAGCTAAGCTGTAGATAATCCTGGAAGTTCTAGTCCATGGAAACCATCCATTGTATTCTTACTGACTTTATTTGAGGACAAGCTGTGGTTTCTTACTTCCAGTTCCAATAGTCTTGCTCATTTCGAGAACTGCAAGATCATTAAAGAAGAGGTGTGCTGTGCAGCATAATAAAAATAAATACCTAACTCATTAACAAAGATTTAGATTATTTTAACCAATTTATCTAGAATGAGATTGCTGTATTAACCCACTTGCTTTTCTCATTACTTTCTAGACAGTCACGTTTCAGAAAGTTTAGAACTCAACTAGTCTAGTGGGTGATACACAGAAGAGATGATGTTCATCTCTAAGTGCTGAATTCTGAACTAACATCAGAAGGGAGTTTCTTCTTTCCAGCTCTAGACTGTACTCGTATACACAGTAACAGATATTTATCTCCATAAATCATTTAATGGAATATATAACATTATGTATTGCACTGGTTTAATGATAGAAAGGGAATTATAAATATATCCAGTAGACAACACATTCCATTCCCTACGTTGCCTCTTGGCTAGATAATTCAGGTGAGTGCTGCTGGTTCATGCAGTAATGATCCTTGCCGAAGAGCTGGGATCTTTAAATTCAGTATCCTGCCCTCCCACATTCATTCTTTCATGATTTTGAGTATGTCACTTAGCCTGCCTGACTTTAAATCTTCCCATCTCTGAAATGGAGACAGCTGTACTTCTCTCACAGACAGGTCTGAAGAAATACACTGAAATCTCTGATCCACTGAGATCCTATAGTAAAAAAGACAAAAAAAAAAGACAGTATACAGCACTTGAAGTAGATTATTCTTAGATTTCTAGGACTGGCACGGCTGACTGGAACAATTGAGTCCTGACAGATACTTCCTATTGAAATATGCTCTGGTTAATGCTTAGGACTGATAAACCAATTCCCAAGTACCTTGTCATTTAAACTCAACCCCAGATGGATACAAGGCAATGACAGCAATTATAATCTGTAACACTTAGATACTGTTTTTAAATCAAATGGGCAAGAGGAATAAGCTCATTGCTGAACAGCAGACAGTAAGACATCTAGTGAAAAAGCCTCAAGTATGTTTACAAGTTCAGTAATTTTTTTTCCATCAAAACAGTACAAATGAAAAGCAAGGATCTGTTCTACACAACTTCTGTCTAGATAACCACTGTGCTCTGCTTTGACTCTGGCATTTACCTAGACTTAGCTCAATAGGTTTTAAAACTGATTAAAATTGTTTAACTGACTTCTATATTCATGAAAACCAACCTACTACAGACAATGCTATAGCTTTATTTAGTTGCTTATATTAGTCTTTTACTAGCAGTGGATAAACTGTCATAAAGTAGTTCTAACAAATGGAAACCAAATAGCAAAACAGCTCTGAAAACACTAACTAAATTGTATTATGTTGCATTCAGAACAAATCTCAATTTGCTGAAACCTTGATAACTGAATAACTCAATAATCAAATGCTATAACAGCATGGAAGAAAACAAAACACAGCAACAGTCAAGATTACCAGTACCTCTCTTTAGCTGGTATGGTACCAGAACAGTAAACACGATTCTAAGCAAAAGTGAACACTAGACAGATATGTTAATTAAGGGGGGGGGGGGGGGGGGGAGGNGGGTGTAAGGCGGACAGGTTAATAAAATGGAGTAAGGCAGGTGGAAGATGGTATAGTTCTTTTTAATGATAATATACATAAAGCAACTATGCTTCTATGACAAGTATATACAAACAATAGCATTCATCAAAAATGCAGCTAAACTACATATTCCCATCCCCACACTGCATATTTTATGAACTGTTCCATCTGAAGGGTACCAATGAGACTACAAGTTAGTGTTTTACACCAACTGCAGCTGTTGGATTTCATATACTCAGATCAATCACTCAGGCAGGACTCTTAGATTCATTAGAGACTATGCACCAAAACAGTAGTTTCTATTTATAAAAACATTTAAATTTTCAAGATTATGAAGGCAATTTTGAAATATGAAAAACTGTAAATGAATCAAAGACAAAAGAGAGAAACATGAGAAAAGAAAAGAACAGTTCAGTTGGAAAGGACATTCAAAGATCATCAAGTCCAACAGCCTGACCACTTCAGGGCAAAACAAAAGTTAAGGCATGTTATTGAGGGCATTGTCCCAATGCCTCTTGAACACTGACAGGCATGGGGCATCAACCACCCCTCTGGGAAGCCTGTTCCAGTGTTTGACCACCCTCACAGTAAAGAGTTTTCCTAATGTCCAGTGTGAACCTCCTCTGGTGCAGCTTTGTGCTGTTCCCTCACATCCTGTCATCGGTGACCAGGGAGGAGAGACCAACACCTCCCTCTGCACTTCCCCTCCTCAGGAAGCTGCAGAGAGCAATGAGGTCACCTCTCAGCCTTGTCTTCTCCAAACTAGACAGCCCAAGTGTCCTCAGCCTCTCCTCACAGGATGTATGTTCCAGTCCCTTTACCAGCTTTGCTGCCCTCTGGATGCTTTCAAGTAACTTAACATCGTTTTTCTGTTGTGGAGCTCAGAAC
>VXAL01009352.1:57189-71011 GCA_013399475.1 Chauna torquata
TGATAAAAATGTTGAAGAGGACCGGCCCTACAGCTGAGCCCTGGGTAATACCACTAGTGACTGGCCACCAGCCAGACGCAGCCCCATTCACTACAACCCTTTGAGCTCTACCATTGAGCCAGCTCATCACCCAGTGTAGTGTGAACCTGTTCATCTCACAGCTGGACAATTTGTCCAGAAGGACACTGTGAGGGACAATATCAAAGGCCTTACCAACATCCAGAAATATTACATCCACCACCTTCCCCTCATCCACTAAGCAGGTGACCTTATCATGGTAGGAGATCAAATTACTAAGTCAGGACTTTCCCTTCATGAACCCATGCTGACTATGCCTGGTAATAGCTTTGTTCTTTCAATGCCTGTCAGTATCCCCCAGGACAATCTTCTCTGTAACTCTTCCAGGGACTGAGGTTTGACTAACACATCTCTAGTTTCCTGGGCCTTCTCTCACGCCCTTCTTGTAGATCAGTATAACACTGGCTAGCTTCCAGTCAGCGAGGACTTCCCCAGATGCCCAAGACCTTTGGTAAATTGTTGACAGGGGTCCAGCTATAACATCTGCTGACTCCTTCAGTACTCTGGGGTGAATCCTGTCAGGCCCCATGGACTTACGAACATTCAACTGATACAACTCGTTCCTTACAATTTAGGTGGCCACAGCTGGAAAGAGGGCCACAGATCATGGCCCTCCAACTCTGAGGACTGGGCAGTCCAAGATCCATCATCAATATCAAAAACTGAGGCAAAAAAGGCCGTAAATGCCTCTGCCTTTCCCTCATTGTAATTTGTTAGGTGACCACCTGCATCAAGCATCAGTCCAATGTTTTCCTTAGACCTCCTCTTGCTGTTGACATACTTTAAAATGACTCTTGTCTGATGGCATACTGGCTAATGTCCACTGAAGCTGAGCTTTGGCTTTTCTTGTTTTCTCCCTACAAACGTGAACTGCAGCTCTTAAATCTCTCTGTGAAGCCTGACCTTGTTTCCAGAGATCATATATTTTCTTCTTCTGCCCAAGTTCCAGGAGGAGTTCCCTGTTCAGCCAAGCCAGTCTTCTGCCCCGCTTGCTTGACTTGCGACACAATGGGATTGCCTGCTCCTGGGCTTTTAAAAGGTGGTTCTTAAAAGGTAACCAGCTCTTAACGGACCACTAAACCCTCTGCTGGTCCCTCCTGAACAGCCAGTAGCCCTCCATCCCAGCGTTCCAGTTGTGTGACTCATTCTACCAAGTCTCACTAATAACAGTGATATCATAACTTGGGGAAAGGACCAAAGCTTCCAGCTTGTCCCACTTGTTCCTCATACTGGTTGCATTGTTATGCAAGCATTTCAGGTGTGCCCCTGAACCCTCAGTGCTCCCTGGAGCGTCACAGATACTCCCATTAGCCTTGCCACCCTCAGACGGTGCCATTCTATCCCTTTGCTTAATTTCAGTTTTCCTAATGGTATCCCCTTCCCCCATCAATCCTAGTTTAAAGCTCTCTCAATCAGGCTTGCCAAGCTACGAGCCAAGAAACATTTCCGCCATCAAGAGAGGTGGATCCCATCAGTACCCAGCAGACCTCGTGTCTCAAGTCTCCTCTGTGATTACAAAGAGATGACACTAGGACTCTGACACTCTAATCAGCATGAGATGGCAGTTTGAAGGTATGAAAACCTTTTATCTCAGTCAGGGATGCAAGGAACTCCATCATTTATCTATGAATTCCTCCCACTCTCCCCAACTTGCCGAAGCCCTCCATCTGAAATGTTAGCACCCAGTTCAACAGTTTCCCAAAAGAATTCATCATTTTGCTGTAACTGCGTACTCTGCCTGGCCTTCCCCCAACCCCATAATGTTCATGCCATACCAAGATTTCTTCTACTTGCCTCTTACTGTCCAACTGATCATGGGATGTGGTGTACTGTTCAGCTGTCCAGACACTAGTGAAGTCTGGACTGCAACAAAAGTATGTTCAGATTTACTGTCAGGAAGCAGGTGAACAAAAAGTGTGGACTCATGTGGATGTTCACTTATTTAAGAATCATTCAGAACAGAAAATTAAATTGACTGAAAATTCTCATTTTCCTTAATATACAAAAGAAAGAATATAATGAGCTAGCTGCAACACCAGACCTATTGTGGAAGCTACTTGGAAACTACCTAGAGGGCAACAGTATCCAAAAAAAGGCTATTGAAAATAACTGAAGATTAATGTTTTGTTACTACTTATTTTCACCTGTAAGCCAGGAATATGTGGCAATGCAGGAAAATCACAGAAATGCAACAGCTACATTACGTCTACATCTCAGAGAACTAATCTCCAAAATCTAGTGTTGTCTTACAGGCAATTAATGGGTAAATTATACCTTTTGATTGCTAGATTTTGCCAACTAAAATTTAAGTATTTCAAGACTGTAAAGCAGAATGATACACTGGAATGATATAGACAACATACCTCCAAGAAAAAATTACAGTAAAATAAGTAGCTTTTTGCTTCAAATAACTCTATGTATTTTACTCATTCAGAAGCCTCAAATGTGCTCCTACTGAAAGAGGTCAATATGAAGTCTCAATTTTTAATTGAATCAATGGAAATACAAGGACGGAATCTGTTTTAGAATTTTGTCTATAGAGTAGTGTTTATGAACAATAGCCTGAAAGTTAAGCAGCAGATCTGCATATCTCCCAGACTTAAATTTCTAAGAGGTCTCCAAGGCTTCTGGAACCACAGCATTAAAACATTCAACCAAGTCTAAAATATTCAAAAAACTATACTGATAAACTTTGAAGGGGAAAGTGTTTTCCCTTTAACTCTTTTGTTATATACTATGTACGTCTTCAAAAATGTCTGAAAGACTTAGCCTTACAAAAATCTACTACCCTGATGTTAGCACACAAGGCTGTCTCCAACGAAGTTACAGCTACGAACAAAGAAGTATAATACAAGAACTTCTGTCACACCAGGCAAAGAAAACCACTAAAAACCTACACAGTAAAAACATTTAATAATATTACATCAGTAAAAGATTCTGACAAGAATGGAAATACAAAAAAGCAGATACAAGATACCACCGCGGAAGTACAATCTGGTTTGGAATGAATTTAAGGCAGAAAGTCTCTCCGGGCCAAGCAACTCAACACTGACTTTGCTGGTCCTGACAGGCTCTGTACAGGTGAAGACAACAAAGACATCAATATAAATTTCAGTGAGCATACCACAGTCTTGTTATTACAATGTGTTTGTTCAGGAGAATATTAATATGCCTATTATCTTCAGAAAAGTTTATTACAAAACACAAGAGGGTTCTAAGAAAACAACAAAAAAAGTTATTCTATTCTCCACTTACCATAAAAAGGGGGGGGGGAAAAAAAGGATTATTTCTCTTTAATGGAGCAGCAAGAGGTCCCATCCATTTTGCAGGTCCAGGGATCAGTACTGTCTGCCAAAAGACAGAGGGCTGGTAGAGCCCAGCACAATTTCAGAGGAAAGAAACTGTAGAAATGACAACATTTTAAAGACAAGTAACTTTGTATATATATACATACATATTACATATGCACATACATTATAGCTTTCTGTGTAACAAGGACTAAAATTCCTCAAAAGTTTCTGGTTTAAAAATAGAAAACTTTATTTATCCTTCGATGACAAAGAACTAGCTTCAGTAATTAGCTGCAGGAATGATGTATTTTCAAAAGAACACAGACATATCTGGCTCAAGGTTACACATGTTCCTTTATTTCTGCCTAGAGTTAAATTAAAAAAGAACAGGGACAGTTGGCTGTCCTGTTCTAAGTAATTCTTTCTTTCTTTCTTTCCCTCTCTTCTTTCTCTCAGTCCATTTCATTCCATCTCTTTTAGATATGGAAAGAGGAAAAAAAAAACTATTCACTCTGGAGACAACAGATCAAGAAGAAAATGCCTAATGCAAACTCCAGCTCTGGAGATGGTAATCATCTGTGAATAATGACAGAAAAAGAAGACACGAGATGCGAGCAACTGCATGTTGCTGGCTCATGGTCAACTCATTCATAGAGTCACAGATAGTTTTGGGGTGGAAGGGATCTTTAAGGATCATCTAGTTCCAACACCCCTGACATGGGCAGGGACTTCTTCCACTAGATGAGGCTGCCCAAAGCCACATCCAACCTGGCCTTGAACACTTCCACAGATGGGGCAGCCACAATGTCTCTGGGCAACCTGTTCCAGTGCCTCACCACTCTCTGATTAAATAACTTCTTCCTTCTATCTAATCTAAATCTACCCTTTTTAGTTTCCCCCCCCCCCCCTTGTCCTATCACTACAATCCATGATAAAGAGTCCCTCTCCAGCTTTCCTGTAGGCCCCCTTTAGGTACTAGAAGGCCACTGTAAGGTCTCCCTTGAGCCTTCTCTTCTCCAGGCTGAATAACCCCAACTCTCTCAGTCTGTCTTCACAGGGGAGGCGGTTCCAGCCCCCTGATCATCCTCAATGCCCTCCTCTGGATGCGCTCTAACGGGTACACGTCCTTCTTATGTCGGGGGCCCCAGAGCTGAACGTAGTACTCCAAGTGGGGCCTCACTAGAGCAGAGTAGAGGGGGAGAATCACCTCCCTTGACCTGCTGGTCACACTTCTTTTGATGCAGCCCAGGATACAGTTGGCTTACTGGGCTGCAAGTGTACATTGCTGGCTTATGTTGAGGTTCTCATCAACCAACACCACTAAGTCCTTCTCCTCAGGGCTGCTCCATTCTCTGACCAGGCTGTATTTGTGCTTGGGATTGCCCTGACCCAAGTGCAGCACCTTGTACTTGGCGTTGTAGAACTTCATGAGGTTCACATGGGCCCACCTCTCAAGCCTGTCAAGATCCCTCTGGATGGCATCCCTTCCTTCCAGNTCCACCAAGTGGTCCATCCATCAAATCCATGTCTCTCCAATTTAGAGACAAGGATGTCCTGAAGGACAGTGTCAAATGCTTTGCACAAGTCCAGGTAGATGACATCAATTGCTCTTACCGTATCCACTAATGTTGTAACCCCATTGAAGAAGGCCACTAAATCTTTCAGGCACAATTTGCCCTTAATGAGGCCATGTTGGCTATCACCAATCACCTCCCTGTTTTCCATGTGCCTTAGCATAGTTTCCAGGAAGATCTGCTTCATGATCTTGTTGGGCACAGAGGTGAGACTGACTGGCCTGTAGTTCCCTGGGTCTTCCTTTTTTCCGCTTTTTAAAAACTGGGGCTATGTTTCCCCTTTTCCAGTCACCAGGAACTTCACCAGACTGCCATGACTTCTCATATATGTTGGACAGTGTCTTAGCAAATTCATCCACCAGTTCCCTCAGGACCCACAGAAGCATCTCATCTGGTCCCACAGCCTTGTGCACCTTTAGTTTCCTTAGTCTCAATCCTGATCTTCTCCTATAGTTGGCAGTTCTTTATTCTCCCATTCACTTTCATTGTCCACCAGGACTTCAGGTCCTTTTTAGAACTTGCTTACCAGCTGGTCAGTCCCTAGCAAGTGCTCCTGCATGGGGTTATATCTCCACAGATGCCAGACTTTGGCATTTCCTTTTGTTGAACTTCATGAGGTTCCTGTCAGCCCATTTCTCCAGCCTGTCAAGGTCCTTCTAAAAGGTGACTCATCCATCTTGTCCACCAACCACTCCTCCTGGTTTTGTATCACTCACAAACTTCCTAAGGGTGTGCTCTGTCCCATGATCTCTAGGTCATTAATGAAGATGTTTATGAGTATTGGACCCAGTACCAAACCCTGTGGCACACTGCTGGTGACTGCATTCAAACTAGATTCTGTGTCACTGATCATGACGCCATAAGCCTGGCAGTTCAGTCAATTTGTAGTCTACCTCAGTGTCCATATAACCCATACTTCACCAGCTTGTTTATGAAGATGTTACAGGACAGTGTTGAAAGCCTTGCTAAAGTCAAACAAACAAACAAAAAGATGCTCTGCTCTCCCCTAATCTAACAAGTAAGAAATCTTATTTTAGAAGGCCATCAGATTGGTCAGGCATGATTACTTCCCAGTGACCTTCTTGTTCTTCATATAGTTTGGAAACCGTTTCCAGGATTATTTGCTCCACTGCCTTCTCAGTGATTGATGTGAGGCTGCCCAGCTTCTAGCTCTCTCGATCTTCCTCTTGAACACAGGTGATATTTGCTCCAGTCATGTGATTCATCCCACCAAGTTTCAGTGATAGTGATTAGATCACAACCTTCTGGCTGCACAGTGACTTCCAACTCCTCCTGTTTGTTATACTTGGTACGTGCATTGGTACAGAGGCACTTCAGCTGGGTTATAGACTGCATCACCTTTTTAGAGGAACAAGCTGTAATTCCTCTGAGGCATTTCACAGGTGTTTTCCTGTTGGTTCCTAATACATCAGCAGCTCCTGGCTCTTCTCTGATGTTCAAAACTCCACCCCTTTCACCTGCTAAGTCTAGTTTAAAACTCTCCTTATACATCTGGCCAGCTATTTGGCAAAGGTGCTCTTGACCACTTGGTCACGTGAATCCCATCAGCTCCCAACAGATGTGGCTTTTCAAAGGTAGATCCATGATCATGGGAGCCAAAACCTCAACCATGGCACCAGCTATGCACTCACCTGTTCAACTCATCTCCTTCCTGAACTCCTTCCTCTGACCATGAGGACACAGGCGAATGCCACCTGTGCTCCTAATCCTTTTAAGGTTGCTTTGAGGAACACTGTCTCTTTTGATGGTTCTAAGTTGCCTCATTACAGTATCACCACAACCTTCATAAAACCCATCATGTAGCAATCATAACTTGATCCTCTTCCACCAAGGGCAAGTCTTCCTTGCTACAGGCTTTCTAACTGGTCTCAGGAATCTGTGACTCCTGAGGCCAGGTCTGAACAATAAAGACTAAGGTGAAGAATGCATTGAATACCTTGGTCTTTTCCATGCCCTTTGTTACCAGATCTCCTGCCTCATATTGTACCCACAGAACTTGTCTCCAGTTACCGTCTGAACATTTCACTCCCTCTTCTTTCCAAACATTTCAATATTCAAGCAGTCCCTGAAGAGATTGTTTAAGGGAACTTAATTCTTATAATGGTCTTTTTCCCTTGTTATCAAAATCATCGTGGGGTATGTAGGATTGTGACATCACAAATGTTTTAGTCATATAGCTACAGTGTGAATGATACTTTACTTATTCAACTGAAACCTAAACAACTCACTTTATCCATGACACATTCATCTCATGCTGAAGAAAAAAAACAGGATTAAACTGACAAGTGTAGGAAAGAACTGTAGGGTGAAGACAAAAGTGACTAACAGTACAATTTGAGAGCCAAACATTAAACATTTAGGGCACTATTACCTGGTATAAGACACTTTTTCAACACTGCAATTGTTTCATTTCAGTTATTAAAATCAGCAATACAAAGGAAGCTGAAATAGTATTTGAACTTCTTTGGAAAAAGAACCAAACTTAAACACGTCTGGACTGACATGTTAATAAATTTTGATACAATAACTCAGCCAAATAGTCTAAGGAAGCAGAGTGTGTTTAAAATGACTGACATCTGTCTGAACATGCAACATTACTTTATTTCACTGAACACTACTGCATTTATTTTGTATGAGCAGCAGATCATATAGTAGCTCAGTGGGCAGCACTGTAAGAAATACCTGAATGATGCGTAAGCGTAGAGCAGGAAAGAACGATCACAAGCTCACACACACAGATACCTCTCCTCAGCACAAAAAGTCAAGGAAATGGATTAAGATAGTAATTGCTAGTTTATAGCAGCTGTTCTTATTTACTTTAGATTTACATTGACAAAGGCCAAAGCAAGGACTGCTCATATGACAGAAACCACAACTCATTCCTGTAACCGCAATGCACACACGAAAGTTAGCACGTCCAATCAGGTATTGCACTCTGGACCACAGAATTTTTGGTGCCCAAAGGAAACTAGATGATGAATTTAATTAAGGTGGTTGGTTTTTTTTTTTTTTTGGCTTCCAGTACAATATACAAATAATGCTATTTTCAAAAGGAATTTAAATATCTGAATAAATACCATTGACAATTGAACTTTATGAAAATTACAGAAATTACAGATAGTTGAACATAGGTTCCCCAGCATGAAGGAAAGTCACAGGAAAGCCTGTGACTTTGGGGTATATGTTGATCATCCCTTACATCTTTGAACTCTTATCCACCTCTACTCTAATTTCTGCTTGGGCATAATGTTTTAAAATAATTTAAGATGTTGTCTGTCCCTGTAGGATCTTGTAAAGAACATTTAAGTCTTCTGTTCTTCTCTCCTCTGGATAAAGCCATCTTCAGTCCTCCCTCTGATTTTCATGTTATTCTCTGCTTAAAGTGGTGGAAATTTAGCTCACAAAGGTGCTAAGTATGCCTTGCTGCATTTTAAGACTACTGATAATACTTAACTCCTTATTTCTCATCCATAAACCCCTACTTTGTCAAATAAAATCAAACAAAGAAACTGTGTATTACCAAAACAAGGAAAAGATCACTTCTTTCCCACATATTGTGCCCTAGATTTTATGAACTGCACCAACCCAGACAAAATCAGCTGCCTTGATGCAATAACGATTTCAGGTGAATGGAAATGAGAAAATTATAGATACTATGGTCAAACCATGAAGATTTGAAGTTTCTAACAAGATCAATTCTTCTTCCAGTAATGGTATCCAACTGTTTTGAGCTAACATGGAATGAAAAAGACACTTCCAAAGTCTTATGAAAAGAATTTACTGCCCCTATTTATCACCTGAAAAAACATTGTTACTTACATTTTACAGTGAATAACAAACAGATCATCCTTCCTGTAGGTGCTTACATCATGGGTACACAACAAAATGTGAGGTCGCCGCTCTTATCAGTATTCCTCTTTCAGATAATACAAGAGTGACACATGCTGTTTCCTCTTCTAAGGTTGGTATGGTAAATACATAATGTTATACTATTGGTTACTTTTTACTTTAAGCTACTTTTTCATGAATATCATAACGCAACAGAACTTTCTGTCTCCATTACTCTTTGAAATATGTGGTAGCTTCTTAGCAACTGAGAAGCCGGAAATATTAAGAAGATTATTTTCCAGAGAACTGGAGAGCATGCACACATGCACACTTCTGCATTCTTTATGCATTTTCTTTTTTATAGTTCAAAAAGTAAAACTAAAATAATTCTACAAATAATTTTTCAAAGTTTTTTAGTTTCACAAATGTCTAATGGCATTCTGAAAATTCTACATTCTTTCTGGATATGTCCCAGGTTCTCAGGAAACTCATTTTTGTTTTGTCCATTTCCTGTAATATTATCTATCATTTTTGAACTAACAGGCATAAATCTACCAACTTAAAAGTTCCATCCATCTTTTCAAAGGGTCATCGGTAAAGATTATTTTTGTACATTTTTTTCCTGTCTAGATAAAAGCAGGGCTGATTCACACACGCCTTTTACACCTACCTTTTCCGCACAAGCCACTTTAACTTTAAAATCTTCAAGGGCATATCACGAAGAGAGATACTGACATACACAAATATAGCTTCAATGCTCAAATAGTGTTCTGTACTTATATCTCATTAAATGCTACGTTTATGTGATTTAGGCTCATTAAGTTGGGTCTTCAGTATTTAATTAAGCACAAAAACAGCTCGTTCATGTTCTTCACTCTCCTTGGCAGATAATTGTGCCATAAATATAGTATATAATCCCACAGTGAAAATTGTATACGGGTAAATTCATTGAAGAAGAATACTATACATGCTTTAGAAGCACATAAATAGAAGCTGGTTCCCAGAAAATTAATTACATTCTGTAGTCATTCACGAAACAACTACATTTAATGCCAATATTGGTTTTCACTTGGAAAACATTAACTACTCAAAACTCTATCTTTACCCATAAAACAAACTGTACTTTTAAATATCTTGTAATTTTACAAAGCATTTCACTAACACTACATGAACTAACTTTATCATTTGTATTTGTTATTTTTGCTTTCACAGACAAAAAGTTTTTTTCAGAATTGGTATCTGGCTGATTATGCTATGCTTTTCAACATATAGACATCAAATGAAAAGATAACACTTTAAAATTCAGCACAAGTGTTTACACCAAATCAACATGAGAATAAAATACTTTTACATGAAACAGAAAATTCTGGAAATAAATTTGTACATCAACAGCAGTAATTACAATAAATAAATCAGGAGTATGCACATAACGTGACGCCATAACACATCAAGTTGCACGGAAATACAGCTGATTCTATGAAACACCTTCTGGTCTAGAAATAAAGATAAGCACCAATATGATATATAGAAATCCAGTTATCTGGGAGAACGCATGGGGGTAGCCCAACAAAGACAATGACTGCAGTTCTGGGAAGTAATTTACATCCTTACAGAAACTTACAGAAATTCTGAAAGTAATTATGTGATCTGGGAATTCATATTTGCCATACTGAATACTGGATAGTGCTTCTTATAATGGAAGATTAAAATGCTTCAGACTCCTCTGAAAATGTCACTACTTTACTAAATAAATAAAACATCTCTTAGTAAAAACACCTATAAAAGGGTATCATCTATGAATATGAACACTGCAGAAGGTATGTTCCTGCTGTTTTGTTTTGCTTTGTTTTTTAAATATCTGCTCTCTACATATTAGCTATAATTTCGCTACCAGATTTTAACCTCTTCCTAAATTATAAACCTTTAGATTTTTTAAAATCTTTCATAGTCTCCTGGTTCTCCAGCTGCAGCAGCAGTAGTTACTTTGCCATATAAATACCTCTGTAATGCATTCAGCATTTTAAAATTTTATTTTAAAATTGTGGAGTTTACATGAATTGATTTTCTAAATTGGGAACACTGCAGTAATTCAGAATGTTGTTCAGAATAGTGCTTAACTCAAACTTAAATCAACAGAACTCCCATAATTGAAATTCAGCACCAGATGAAGAGTTTGCCCAAAGATAAATGAATCAAGCTACCTTTTTTTAGATAATTTTCTAGATTTGGGATTTATATACGCCACTTTTGAATATCACTTTCAAATACAATCATACAAGAAATCTTGTTTCATTGAATATATCTCATAATACCCTTGTCATCATATTAATGCCCTTTGCAGTGAGGATTCCAATGTTAAATTATGTCAAAGAAAAACATGCTCAGATGAACAGTTAAGCTGGAGGCTACACTATCTACATAGTCAGACCTAAGAGGTCCATTTAAAAAAAGTTTTTTTTTCCCCCTCCACAATTGAATATAAAAAATGCTTGTAAGACAAGCAAAAATACTGTTGATCAACATCTGAATCTACTGAAACAGTAGAATCCAGTAAAAATCTCAAGTCAAGTCAGTAACATCAAATTGCTTAAATTTTATAATTTTCTTCTTCTATACTACGTAGCCAGTAGACTGTTGCCACTTTTGTCAGTAACTGAAGATGTTTCACACTTTTAGAACAGCTTTCAGTTATTCAGAAAAAAAAAAGGTTCCATTTTAATGGAATGAAACAGGTTACAAATAACTAACTTGGGCTTTCAGTTACAGTACATGGCCTTTACCCTAATGACACTTCAACCACTCCCAAAAACAGGCAAAGGAATTGAAAAAGGGTGTTTATCTAGTGTACAGTGTAGATCTGTATCTTACCTCAGCAATCAGTGTTTCAATTTTCAACTCAGTCAGGTAAAACATTTAAACTTAGATGTAATTGTACAAAATATATATATTATTATTCTGTGAGAAAATTTGTCTTTCACACCAGATCACCTGCTTGCCCACATATTTCTTTCATGCATCACAGGTCTTGAAAACATGAAATTCTGGAAGACTAGTATGACATAAAATAAACCTGTCCGGCAGCTACTCAGTTTTATTCAGTTTTATTCACTGCCCCTTTTTATGTCACCTTCACAAGACATTTCCAAACTTTTATAAACAATGTTAGATTTCCAATGATTTAAAGGAACCTATTTTATTGTGCATCTTATGAAGCAAGATCTTTATAATACAGATTTTATTTTTTTTAACAACCTGTGTCTCCAAAAAAAGCAGATGAACCGAACTCTAGATATTCAGCTAGAATATCTGCTAGCTGAATCAAGAAAAGATAACAGAGCAAACAGTAACTTCAGAAAAGCCTGCCTATGACTAGCAACCACTCTCCAGTGGTAGTTGATACCACATGCTCCGAAGATAGACACTGAGAATCCAAATAGTATGCAGTTGCAGAGTAACCTCTGTTAGGGAAGTCTCTTTCCAACTTCATTAATTCAAACGTGACTCATTCTATTCCTTCTACAACATATATCTACTTGCATAGCTAGGGTCTTCTATGAAGTTCCTGTACAGATCAATTTATGAAAAAATGTTGAGATTTACAAGCCACTTAAAGTGGGCATTTGATAATCCATTCAATGTTTCTTTGTTTTCTCCTAGTTTTTGAACTACTGCTTTAAAGTCAGTCACTCTAAACAGCTTTGTTAGGGCTTTGGTACCAGAACTTTTGAAAAGTATCGTCGTTTTGCAAAAAGGTTTGCCGCTGTGAGAAACAGAACCTCCCTAAGTTCAGAATGGTTTATTATGAAAAGAAAACCATGACAACTGTTTGTACTCTTGCTTTATTATTACATCCGGCCTGGTCACTATTGGAAATTCAATCTATTATTGTTGCTAGGAGTCTGTTGCTATGCAACCTAAAAGGGTTATGCAGCGCTTTCAGGCTAAGAAGCGTTAAAAACCCCGCAGGCCTCCTCCTGTGGTTCTACACAGTTTGTTTAAACAGATTAACACTCTTCTCAGTCAACCCCCAACTCCAGGCATATCCTTAAAAAAAAAGTTACAATGACAGACTGTAACAATATAAACAAACAGACACACACACAAAAAATTTACACAAAAGCAATATATCTGATTTATACTGCATGCTAATGCAAAAAAAAACAACAATATTTCCTCTCATTCATCAATTTAAGCAGGAAGACTACCTTCCACAAATGTCAAAACCCCTCAAAGTTAAAGTTTCAACTGGTACTACAACGGAGTTGCGCAACATGCTCTGCACAGACATTTTACAATAAACTCCAACAGAACGATACATTAAATTCCATAATCTGGATTACAACGTGGAACTTAAAAAAAAAGTAAAAATCATGTTAAAATGGTGAAATAATGCCTAGTATTTATTCTCTATAACAGAAGATGTCCAACAGGTCTGCAAGTTGGATCCAAGACATCACTGTCAAACTGAGTTCTTCTGCCCTTCTGCGTCATTGTCACTTTTACAGACGCCACAAGCCAAATCAGACTTCTAGATACATCTCTGCAGATTGAGTTCTTTCAGGAATATTTTTGCATATCTGCGGGAGAACAGCTAAGAAATGGCATAAAGAAGAACTGAGTATTGTGGCTTTTCTCCACTCTTTCTAATAATCTAAGGCTCTTCCAGCCTGCACCAAAGAACAAGTTGTTCTGCAGTAACAGAATTAAGCAAGCCATGCTTCCTCCAGATTTGTTCTTTAATGGATCCATACTACAGCACACTAGCACAGGCTGTGAATGTCTGCAGACTGACTTAGTAGGCTGCTGGGAGTATAAACTGAGTAGTAACTGCCTTTTCTACAGTGGTAGTATACATTTCGGCTTACCTTTGCAAATAAATTATTTTGTTATTATCTGTTTTTCTGAAACTTCTATCCCTCTTTTGAATATGGCCATACCAGGAAACAAACAAGAAAAAAAAAAGAGGAAAGGAGAGGAAAGGAGAGGAAAGGAGAGGAAAGGAGAGGAAAGGAGAGGCAAGGAGAGGAAAGG
>VXAL01009352.1:71172-84624 GCA_013399475.1 Chauna torquata
AGGAAAGGAAAGGAGAGGAAAGGAGAGGAAAGGAGAGGAAAGGAGAGGAAAGGAGAGGAAAGGAGAGGAAAGGAGACCACTGATTTCTTTAAGAGTACAAAGCTAAGGAAGCATAATGTTCCACAAGTTATTGGAAACACTAAGACTAATTGTCTATGCAATAGCTGCACCAGCCAGAGCCACAAAACGGATTCCAAAAGTCAGACAAGGAAATGCTAGAGTTTTTCCTTCTCAAAATGCTTCGTGTTATTTAGTGGTTGAAGTTTTCTAGAGAAAACTTGAAAACAGTAACTAAGCCTGTTCCAATGAGAAGTATCTCAGAGGGCTCGTAGTAAGAAAGCCAACTTCTTAGGAATGCATTCATGAATATGAACTATCCTACCTAGAAGTTTATTTCTTCCCCAGAACTCATAAGCTTGCAATACCTTTCTCTAAAGCAAACCCAAACTTCTCACCTACATTAGGGTAAGCCTCTGTACTGGGCTTAAGTCAAGGTTTTGGTAGATGGGGTGTTGAAAGGGTGGCCTCTGTGAGAAGAGCCCAGAAACTGCCCCATGTCAGATAAGAGCCAGCCCCAGCTAGCTCCCAAAAGGGACCAACCATTGGCCAAAGCTGAGCCCATCAGCAATGATAGTTCCACCTCTATGAAAGCATATTTAAGAAAGGGAAAGAAACAACCACTGTGCAGCAGTAGCTGGGAGAGAGGAGCGAGAAAATGTGAGAAACAACCCTGCAGACACCTAGGTCAGCGAAGAAGGAGAGGAGGAGGTCCTCCAGGTACTGGAGCAGAAGTTCCCCTGCAACCTGCAGAGAGGCCCAAGGTGGAGCAGGCTGTCCCTCTGCAGCCCACGGTGCACCACTGCGGAGCGGATCTCCAAACTGGTGCCCATGGAGGAGCCCATGGAGGAGCAGGTGGATGTGGCCTGAAGGAGGTTGCAGCCCATGGAGAGTCCCCTCAGGAGCAGGCTCCGGGCCACAGCTGCAGCCCATGGAGAGGAGCCCATCGCTGAGCAGGAGGTCTGGCGGGAGCTGCTGCCTGTGGGAGACCCATGCTGGAGTAGTTTGCTCCTGAAGGATGGAGCCCATGGTATGGACCCATGTTGGAGCAGTTCTTGAAGAAGTTCTACAGCCAAAACCTTAAATCCAAAGACTTAACTCAGTATGATCACTGCTACTTCACTTTTAATAAATTTATAAAGAAAAGATCACTGCAATGCTAAGTTACCTGAGTGGCCGTGATCTCAAAGACAGCAGGCAGCTTGGAAAACATCAACAGAGATATAGCTAAAAAACAAACTACGCATGTTATGCTGTAGAAGTACCTACTGGTTTGTAATTAAAATCTAAATATTATCTGAACTAAGTTTTACAGTCATCATTTTGTTATAGCTTGATAAGTGTATTTGTGTTGCAGAAGGATGTATTAGAGACAGGAAGCACTTTGATAAAGAGCACAGAGATCCAAAACTATGTCCATCTACCATTTTTCCATAAATGACCCTTTATAAGTATCATATGATATTCCCTTCAATGTCACTAAAGAAGAAGCTTGCAGACACCAAGGTTTGTTTATGTAGAACAGGGTAGGGCCTTGGTTTGTTAAAGTTGCTGAGGCACCGTGATTGCCTTCACTGACAGTCCAAGAAACGAAATTCAACTAGAACCTGGCCCTAATGAGCCTAAGTCCTCAACTTCCACCCCTCTGTTAGGAAGATCTCTCACCTGTAGGACTGGCTATTCAAGGAAACTGAACGTTCCCTTAGCAAGTAGCAAATTAGCTCTAAGAGACAGTTCCACATTACCAAGCTGATTTAAGAAGTTAGTGTTGTCTCCCGTAACTCTACAAACTCCTACATTCTCAGGATATAATTCTCTACAACAATTACACCAGAGAAAATGCACACACAACTGCTCCCTTGTGTTTTCTGTTAGGAAAAAAAAAAATGTAAGGAATGAAATTAAATTGATATGCTGTGGGTACCACAGCAAGTAAAAAAACCTGAATCATATAAAGTGCTTAGAAAAGTTGTTTCAGCCTTCATAAACAGTGCACGGGGCCAGGAATCCCGCAGAAGTAGCATTTTCCACTAATTAATTCTCTCTCATACCCTCAAATCATTTAATGCTAGTGGAATAGATTTGGTTCTACATTCTCTAAACACAAACACAGGATACATATATACACACTGTCTCTCTGCATACACATACATTGTATGTGCAAACACATATATACAAACATACACATACCTATATTCACAAAGAGCTGCTTCATATGTATAATACACGTATATCTATCCAAACTAAGTGGCATAGATATTTCCATGCATACTTCAGATTATTGAACATTTTCCATTATAAATGTTTTCATTTCATTGTAGTTTTACAAATTTTATATATATATATATATACACACACACACATATATATATTCAAAGTTTCTCTCACCCATAAACAGTTTCAGAAGATTAAAGTTCTCAGCAATTCTGAGAATAAGGTACAGAAAAGTTATTTGCCTGTATGTATTTAAATACAAATACTTCATGATACTGAAAACCTGACTACTTCAATACTAAGTTTTTGTAAATGCCCAAATTCCAATAGTAACTTAAATGTGGCATACCCATGAAACTTCATTACCAGAAACAGGTAACATCAAGCTTTTAACTGTGACTCAACTCAGCTGCTAAATTTCTCTGGAGATGATGGTTAACAATGCATGAATTGCTCACATCATCGTCTTCTGCATACAGACTACTGACACAATACCCCAGATCAGTAAACATGCTGTAAGCTGGAGATGACTATGATTTTCTCCAAAACTGTTCACCTACAAATTTACTAAGGTGTTTAGCCCTGAAGTCAACAGCTGAGAAATTGTTCCTGTATCTCCAGCACTCCCACAGCTAATACAGAAACTGCTTGAAGGAGAAGTACTAGACAAGGAAAGGAACAAACGAAGGATGAGTAACTGGAAAAGGCTGAGCACAGTAGAGAGTAATCAGGAGAAGGAGTGGAAAGGTTATGTAAAGGACCAGCTATTAGCTGAGCAAAGAAGCAATCAACAGCTAGTAGAGAAAAGCAGGGAAGATGGCTGGAAATAATACGTATAAATTAATGGTTCTTGGCTTTCTGAAAATCTTACTTCTCCTGGTTTAAAGCTAGAAAGAAGCAAAAAAAACTTTTAAAGACACTGTCCATAAATCCTGAGAATGACTGCAAAATCAGTGCACTGTTTACAAGAAAAGAAAGCAGACAAATTGTGGGCACAAGTTTGATCAACCCTAATACAGAGAATAAAATGACCATATATAGAGATCAGAAGTATAAATAATTCACAATAATAAAACTATATTTCACTTAAAAATAAGCAAGATTAGATACGTTTCAGCAAATTGTTTATAATTCTTAATGAAATTTAGAACATTCTTAGTATCTTCATTTAACAAAACCAAATTATTGTATTCAATCACATTAGTTATCATTTGCAATAGGTATCAAATTTTCAGGATCATGAGAGCTAAAAATTTCATACTCAGAAATAACAGATCTAAGTGGACATAAGACCAAGTACCACAAGAACTGTGACTGCAGTGAAATAAACAGTATGTCCTTTTCACTTTATATGTATCTAGGTGAACATACAAGGGGCTGTAAAAATAATATATTTGTATCTGTTGTTAAAAATTTTGGCAAAACTTAAATTACAAAGTTTTTTTCAATAATACAATGAATTATATGAAAGGAGATGGTATCCTTCTCACATTTCCAACCATAAAACGCTCACATTGTATATTCTATAAAGGATAAACACCAAAGAAAGTTAAATTTCATTTGTTATAATTCCACTGAAAATTTGAATTTGTCATTACAGTAATGAAAGTCATCATCTAAATTATAAACATAACAATAATGTTTTCAAAATAATACATTGACAGGAAATAAATGAAAATTATGATTGTAAATTAAAAATCTTTATACATCCTCTGTGTATGGATAATGCTCTCAAACATGAAAACATAGATTTGAATTTATCACATATAAAGTATATAAAGGATTATGAATATGTATATGAATATAAAGGATTAAGAGAATTCAGAACAACTGTTAAAGAAACCTAGATCCCTGAACACACACACACACACANCACACACACACACACACACACACACACACACACACACACACACACACACACACACACCACACACACACACACAACTTCTCATCCTGTTAAAAAAAGAGTTCCAAACTGAAAGAGAATTATGCACCATTTCAAACCGTAATGCTCAGTTTTTCATGAACTAAGCAATAGCAAGCTAGTACCTTAAGGCTGATCAATATGGATCAACATGAACTGGTCTAAGCCTTGACCAAGAAATATCTATGTGTGGAAGCGAGCATAGGAAATTATGGTTGTAAACAGTATAATAAATTATGATACCTTGGGATGACTTGCACAATTTTTTTTTCAAAAGTTGGCCTCTTATTGTCTTGGAGGATTGTACATATTTTTTCCAGGACACATTCTGACAACCTCACTCCTGCAAGCAAGCAGGAGCTCCCCAGCCAGTCCCACCAGGCATGGAAACTTAGCACTGTGATGCCACTAGTGGCAAGTTATCAATGGGTTCTGCAGAAATCTTAGCAGGTGTCTACTGAGCACACTTTCATAAGTTCAAAGTAATTAACAACAACAACAACAACAAGAATTTTAAGATCCTCAGAGCCTCCCATTCCTCAATATGATTTTTTTCCAGAATTTGGAGAGATTTACTTGTTCTCATGTTGCTGGTAAAAAAGCAGAGCCTGAGCTTCTCAACACATACTCTTTGCAATGATATAAAACACACCAAAAGAATCTTCCTCAGAACTTATATTTTAAGTGTTGAATTTGTATACATTGACAAGAAGTAGCCAAAAGCACTCAGCAAAGTAGAAAGCAAAGTGGCTGCTGGCACAGAAGGCACCATGCAGTCCCTGAAAGTAGAGATCAGCAGCTGCAGGCTAACTCACAGCCCAGCAGGACGTATGTCAGCAATATCCCATGTGTGATGCTTAGCAGCCTTGTCACGCCTCACTGTCTCAGGTAAACTGTTAAATATTAAACCACATACAAGCCAGGCATACAACAAGGAACAGGAAGAAAACAGTGGATACTGATCTGAGGAGCTTAATAACCGAAAATGAGTACGAAAAATACTGCAAATAGAATTGTAATGGCAAAATATATATAAACAGATATCACTGCTAGCAATGACAATATATTACGGCAGCAAAAAAGAACTAAATAATAAATTGCAAAAGAAGTGAAAACGTTGACATGAAGAAAGGACTGATATCTACACTAATTTGCTGTCTAAAAAAAAAAAGGAAAAAAAGGAGAACGAAAATTATTTAAGTATATATATGAAGAAAATATCCCACTATTATTTTTCCTGTGATTTTCAAACAAGTATTCAGAGAAATTTCAAAATTTGGTACATGTTTTAGCTACCCTTATTTTTAAATACTGCTTTATGTTCTAGATATCCTTTGCCTTGTCCAGTCATCTGAATTTTAAGTATTTCTGTAAAAAATCTTTTGCTGTGCTTTGTATCCATATATGGAAAGCACAGTAATTGTAAAATTAAATTATAATTTTCCTAATACAGTATTAAAGTTAGGTCAAAAGGAAATCAAACAATGTCATTCTGCATTGGTAAAAGAATATGAAAAAGAAAACAGAGACAGATGTTAACTGATAATAGAAACATCCGTATCTTCTGCCACCTGAGTGTACATGTAAGAGGTGACTGAACATCTCACCGTGCTTATCATGTTCTTTCTTTTTTGAAGATATATACTCTTGTTAAGAGCAAAATCAGTGACAGAAACTCTACAGGAACCAGGTAAGAAATGTATTATGTTGGAAGCGATGACAAACATGCCAGACATTCAGTATCACATTGGACAACAACATTTAAGAGACTTACTTTAACCTTGTTTGCTTTCTCATGTGACTTTTTCCCAATATATTATCTTTCACAAGCACATATTTATTCACAAAACCCTGTTATTACCATAAACATTTCAAAAGTATATACCAATTCTGGTGTCTCAGTACTTTATGAAATATTTTGAATGTAAAAACATACGCAAATTCATAAACACAAAAGTAACCCAAAAAACTTCTTATGCCAAATAACCCAAAAAACACCACACAAAACCTAACAGCAATTCCCACATGGTTTTTTGTCCACCTTACAGTAAAAGACATTCAGTTCCCAAATAATGCATTCCACTCCGCTTTTCCAACCTGACAGTACTTAGCACCTTAGAAGATAGTGATGTCAACAAGTCTTAGCTTGCATTTCATGGACAGATACCAATATTTTTATTTTTGTTCCATGTGTGACTTAAAAACAACCACTTCAATGTGTTAGGTTTTTAGATTGTAGGCAGATATTTATTGACAATATTCTATTATTAAACCCTTACTTAACATTGCACTTCTTGGAGAAACAGTTCTCTAGGCTCTTATCTAAGATTGACTCAATGAAGCATGTGAAAATATAACATTGTGAAAAAACATAATAGTTCTCGTAATAGAAATGCTGAAAGTAAAACAATATTGAAAAACAAATACGTGGCTTGCTTCAAATAGGGATATCCAGTTGATGTATTTTATACTGGAAATTAACTAGCATGGTTTTTCATCTCCAAAAACAAAACCACTGAGATAGAACAAGCAGAAAGTACAGCCTAAAGCCCCAGTAAAGTGATTAATACTAAGCAACACACCAGGACACAGAACTGGGGAAAATAAATAAATAAATAGGAGAAATCCATTAATTACAAAAAAGCAAAGAATGACATGAATCGAGCTAGCACTATATAACAGTGAAGAGTTAGCAAATCCCTACATTTACAAAAGTTCTATACATACAATACTAATAGAATATCCAGAATTGCAGAACAGTTAGATCCTAAGCATGGTTGGTTGGTTTGTTTTTCTGGCTTATAAAGTTAGAGAACAACTCCTAACAGAAGTTTTCATGTAATCTGACAAAAACCTTGAGCCTAGTGCTTAGGTAACGTAAATGCCATAACTTTCAAAAGAGGGTTTAATAAAAAGGTAATGTTAATTGATTTCTGTAATTGTTTAAATAAAATTTCTGTTTTATTAGACTCCATACTGGTGCACACACAGGGTATATGCCAGAAAACAACTGACATATAAAGAACATTCAGTGACAATATGCATTATAAGGTGTGTGTGATAAAAAGCAGAAAGTGAATTTGATTTGTAAATCTTAAAAGGACATAAGGCTATAACACTGACATAAGGCTATAACACTTATCTACACTTGTATATATATATATATACACACACATACACACGCATATGTAATTATCTCATTTGTTTTTCAGAATCACAAAAGAACAGTAAAATAACATTATTAAATAGCTACCATTAGCTATCCTGTTTGTAATATGGGAACATCAAAATCTAAACTATGACAGATACAACACCAACACTGAATACTACGAATATATGGTGTTAGATCCTTTAGGACATTTTACATTTCACAGAGCATTCAGTTACCAAGTTCACCTGGAAAAAAAGGTATTTTCCAAGAGAAAACGCACTGCAAACACCTTATGGAAATCTTAAAACTTTTGAGTGAAATTCTCGAGTCTGGGGGAGGCAAGTTTAATAACTTGTGAACACAATCTAAACGCAGGATCTGAATAATGTATTTGCTCATTTATGCCTTAATCATTGAATTTCATTCAACTAACAATGAAACTTCAGCATTTAAATAATGGGATTAGTTTCTAATACTGCCTTGATTATCAAAATTGTATTTATCACAATGAGCAATAAATACAATATTTCTTTGCTTATCCATCAACCAGTCCTGAACATGAGCAAGAGATGCATTAATACTGCTATGGAGTTTGGCATCCAAATGTCTCACAATGATCAGACCCCAGCCAAAACAATATTAAATCAGAACCACTTCAATCAATAGAACTGCTGACTCGGAAAATATTTTTCCGACTTCACCAGTTGTAGATATTGCCGCATACTTCCTCAGATCACTGCTCTTCATCTCCATCATCACTGCTATTTATATTTGCAGCTATATAACAAAGCAAACACTTTTTCTAAACAAACGCCTCTTTTCAGACACTCAGAAATGATCACCCTCACTTCCCACATCCTTTTTCCACACAGACCAGTTCTTACCAAAATTAACAGGAATAGAGGCAAGTTTTACCTAAGTATTTTAGATACTCTCATCACAAAGAAGAACTCTTTAGATTTCTGGCCATTACACCTTTTAAATATCACTTACAGATCATACAGCAGTTAACCAACTGTAGACTGTTTCATCAACAGCCCTTGAACTGGACTTAAAAGTATTATCCAAAGTTATCCAAATTATTTTGATTTTTTTTAATGTTAAATAATTTCAATTATAAATTTTAACTTTGCTGGTTTTCTCTTTTTATTTACTTTTGTCTGTCACTGCAACAAAAGAATTAAGAACTGCAAATTAAGACCTTAATAAACAAATACAAATAAAAGTCCACACAAATCAACAAATGGGATTTGGCTTTGCCAGGTATTCAGTTCAAATCTTTCCTTTTCTTGCTTTTAAAATCCCTTTGTTCATAGTTACGTTGTCTCAAAGAATCCCAACAAATTTGTTTGCCTCTTATTGCATTGCTTTCTCTACTGCTATTATTTTTGCTTCTGCAAGTTTCCAGCCAAAATTCTCAAGGTTTCATTGTAAACATTTTATAAATAAGTGCATGGAATCCAACCTATGCCTAGCCCTAAGTCTGTAAAGTCCAGAGAATAAAATGTCAGAGCCAAAGTAACATAACTGTAGTAACACACTGAAGGAAAAAGGAACACAATAGTTCTGTGGTGTTGGGAGATACTCTCATATGCATCCACTCTATGTCTTCGTGATATATCTCAAAACAACTATTTAGTGCTTTTAACCCTAGACACTATCCCTCCTCTTTTCCCTCGAGAGGTGGCAATTCAACTGAAGTCCTACGAAATGGAACCAGTCAACAAGAAAAAAAGACAAGCTAGATTACAGGCTAGGAATTTCTGCTGTGTAGCAAGAATCACAAGTAAAAACACAGTATAATTCATGCCACCAGGGACAATAGTAGGACTCAGGAGGTCCTAAGTCCAACTTCTTTCCCAAAGCCGGCAGAGACTTGGGGTCAGACCAGCTCCTCAGGGCTTTATCCAGTCAAAGCTTGAAAATCTCCAAGGACAGAGACAGCAAAACATCTCTTGGCCCCCACTGCATTGCTGGGCTGTCCTCATAGGGAAAAAGATTTTCTTTATCTCCAGTGTAAACTGCTCGTTTCAACTCGTGAACATTGGCTGTCATCCTCCCAGTATGCACTGTTGTGAAAAGCCTGGCTACATCTTGAAGACCTCCTTGCAGTTATTAGGGAAGGCTGCTGCTAGGACCACTGAAACTTGCTCTTCTCCAAACTGAACAACCTGAGACCCCCAGGATCTCCTCACAGGCACGTATGCATTCATGTCTCAGTGACCCTCCTCCAAACTTACTCCAGTTTACCATTGTCTTTCCTGTACTGCTGGGAAGGTGACGGCAAAACTGAACATGGATGTAGATATTGCTTAATGACTGCTGAACGGGGTGGGATAATCACTCCCCTCAATTTCTCTGCTATAGCCCTGTTCCTATAACCCAAGAGATACTATTGATCTCTACTGCCAATGCACACTGCTGGCTCATGTTGAGCTTACAGCCCGCCAGGGCCTTCTCTACAGAGCAGCTCCCCAGCCTGTATCATTGAATCACAGAACGGCTGAGGTTGGAAGGTACCTCTGGAGGTCATCTGTTACAACCCCTAGCTCAAGCAGGGACACCTAGAACTGCTCGCCCAGGATCATGCCCACATGGCTTTTGAAGATCTCCAAGGAGGTAGACTCCACGACCTCTCTGGGCAACCTGTGCTCAGCGCCTGTGCTGAAACTGTGCCATTGCTCAGTCACCCACACAGTAAAGAAGTGTTACCTGATGCTCAGATAGAACTTCCAATGTTTCACATGGTGCCCAGTGCCTTTTGTTTTGTCAGTGGGCACGTCTGAAAACAGCCTTTGTCCTCACTGCACCCTCCTTTCAGGTATTTATATACATTGAGAAGATCCCCCCTGAGCCTTCTGCAAGCTGAAGAGTCCCAGCTCTCTCAGCCTCTCCTTGTAGAAGAGATGCTCCAGTCCCTTCATCATCATTGTGACCCTTCGCTGGACTCTCTCCAGTATGCCCATATCTCCCTTGTAGCAGGGGGCCCAGAACTGGACATAGCACTCCAGATGCAGCCTCATGAGTGCTGAGCAGAGAGGAAGGAACACCTCTCATGACATGCTGGCAATACTTTGCCTAATGCAGCCAAGAATACCATCAGCCTTCTTTGTGAGGGCACATTCCTGGCTCATGTCCAACTCAGTGTCCACCAGGACCCCCATGTCCTTTTCTACAAAGCTGCTTTCCCAGCTGGGTGGCCCCCAGACTGTACTTGTGCATGGGGTTGTTGCTTCCAAGGTGCAGGACTTTGCACTTTTTGTTGAACTTCATGTGGTTCTTACCGGCCCATTTCTGCAACCTATTGAGGTCCCCCTGGATGGCAGCACCACCCTCCAGTGTATCCACTACTCCACCTGATTTTGTGTGGTCAGCAAACTTGCTGAGGGTACACTCCTCCATTGTCCTGACCATCAGTGAAGATGTTAGACAGAACTGGATCCAGTATTGACTGCTTGGGCACTCCGCTAGTTACTGGCCTCCAACTAGACTTTGCACCACTGACTGCTAGCCTCTGGACCCAGCTGTTCAGCCAGCTTTCAGTCCACCTCACTATCTGCCCATCCAGCCTGTACATAAACAGCTTGGATCTATAAGGATCCTACGTAATCTACAAATTAGTGGCTAAAAGTCAGTGCACACCTAGACAGCTGCACAGGACTGGTATTCCCCTTCGTTTTGGCCATTATAATAGTGTAGAAGTAGGTTAAAAGAGTCTATTTTCAGTCTCCACTCTCATACTAAGTGTCACTAGGAAGCATAAAAACACCATGTTCACAACAGAAAATCTGTAGATTTGCTGTAAGAAAAGTATGTACTTCTTAACACCCTGTGAAGTACGCTTAACAGATTATTTGAGAAAACCTTATGAGAAAACACAATACAGAAGTGGAATGATAATAACCAGTGGTGTGAAAACCATCAGTATTGCTCACTGCCGTAATGCAAGTAACTCCAACTGGAAAGGTCAAACCACCCTGATTAAACAAAGCTGTCCTGCTAGACGGTTCTTATTCCTATGAAATTATCTGCTATCTATTTCATTTGCTTTTCAAGAAAAAATATATTTTCCAAACACAAGGACACCACACAGCATTGAGTGCTCTAAGCATCTTCATTTCATTTGGTTTTATGGCACACTTAATAGTTGCCATCCTAGTAGGTTAAATGCTATAACTGGAGTACATAAAAAGCTTTTCAATCAGTACTTGAAAGACAGAACTACTTCATGTAGAATAAGCATATTTTTAAAAACAAAATATAAATATTAGTTGATAAGAGCAGATTGTTGGGAAAACAAAGTTACACTTGTGACCAGGCAGCTTGGTTTACAGAGATTGTGTCAGAGGACTTAACATATTATCCATCAACCTCTCAATCTTGACTAAAAACACGCAATTACATCTTCAAGCCATTTTTAAGTGGCTGAACCCACCTACATTGTCTTCATTATCTTTCCTACAAAGCAAATGTTGGAACAAGTAGTTTAGCAATCCTGAACAAAAGGTTTTTTTTGTTGTTGTTTGTTTTTGTAGGTTTTTTTTTTTTGTACACAGCTTCTTTCATCATAGACAACCAAAACTAATTTCCTATCTGCTAGACACATCTGTTTCTCTGCCTTTGACATTATAGCTTTTTCCCCTGTTATAAAATGTGGGAAGAAAATCTTACACTTTATTCAAAACATTGGTTATTTTTAAAACAGGAAAAAAAAAAAAAAGTGCTGACTCCAGCTTGACCTTGTTTCAGTAGGCTACAGATGGTCGGCCTGTTGAGCTTCTTCTGCCTTTTATGCAACTCAACTTGAATTGAAGAATCACCATCCTTGGATCACACCACATAACCAGCAATACAACTATACTGACACAAGAACGTGTACCACGTACTTACGACAATATTGAGGACACAAGCCAGTAAGGGATGCTAAGATCTAAAACATTGAGCTGTTCCAGGTCCTAACCATATAACCTAACAGGCCATCTTCAAATCAAGCAGTGGAAACCCTTACAAGGTAGTCTTCCACATGTAAACTAATACTAAAGCTTCCCTTCATCTCAGTTACCTGAAATATGTTCGTGATACACACATTGTGATTCGAGCCCATACGAACAACAACCTTCAAAAGGTCATGAAAGTTGGTATCTGAACTGAAGTCATGATCCTGTGGAAAGCTCTTCCGGTAAGACAAGAAATGTCAGTTCCTTTGGAAAACAACCAGAAGACCACAGAAATATATACTAAAACGAAAAAATGAAGTACTGAGCACCTTCATGCCCTGTTGATGATAGGAAACTTGACACAGTGTTTCATATCAGGATTAAATCCTAATGATACACACTTCCCCAAACAACTATTGATATAACGTGGTAACTGGAATCTGAGTGTCTCATACTACACAAGCGCATAAGTTTGTACTGTTTGGCTACTGACCACCTGGATGATTTGAAACAACAGTATTAAAAACCACACCCAACAGCAACTGAACCAGCAAAAAAAAAAAAAAAAACCAACAACAAAAACAATATCTAAAATACTAGAAGCCCCATTCCATAAATCAGTCACTACTTGTACGATAGATTATACTATTGCTTTGTAGGACTAACTCTAATTCTAAACCTATTGCAAATAAACCTTCCCTTGTTTTGACTTAATTTTGATCATGAAGCGTATTTCAGTCACAAAACCTTCTGAATTCTTTTTGCGAACCAGCCTGAGATTTGGAATACGCTATATACTTCTCTCATCTCATCAGATGTCCATCTCAACAGATCCATCGCATCAAAACCTCTATAAATTTACCTGTTCGTTACCGTTCCTGGAAATACCCTGTCAGGACTATTGTCCTTACAGTAAAATGGAGTTTCAGAGCAGTTGGAGAGAAACAGTGTAACTCAGGACAACCTTCAGTCAGAAGGTACCTGGAAAGCTGAAAGGAGGCAATAACACAAAGAGTTGTGCCTTCATGCTAGCACATTCATACTTGCCTCACTTCAAGACCCAAAATATGAGCATAAAAGGACTTCCACAAAACAAGGGAACAAACCCATATTTCTGTGCTGCATACCTCCATTCTAAAGCTGAGCATGTTTTACTCCCTAAATCA
>VXAL01009352.1:93441-108049 GCA_013399475.1 Chauna torquata
CGGGCCCACGGCCGGCTGACGCCACATCCGGCGGGCGGGGAGGAGGAGCCCGGTCCAGGCGCGCTGCCCGCTGCGGGGGTCGCGCCGCGCCTGGCGGCGGCGAGGGGACTGCCGCTGGCGGGACGGGAAGGAAGTTACGCCCGGCGGCGGCCGCTCTCCACCCCCCCGCCGCCGCATGTCGCAGGCTCCCCACGCGTCCCTCCCTCGGAAAATGGCAGCGAGGAGCCGTCGGCGGTGGGGGAGCTGCCTGGCTGCCGCCATCTTGAGGCGGAAGGGACGGCGGCGGACAGAGCCCGCCGGCCTGTCGTCGCTCCTGCACGGCCCCACCTGAGCCTGTTCGGCGGCGAGGCGTCGGGCCGCGGTGGGGCCGAGCCATGGCTTTGGGGTCGCGCCGTGGTCGCCTTCCAGCCACTCTTCTTCCCACGAGAGCGGGCCTCGAGCTCTGTGGAGCCGGTGGGGCTGGGGTTGCTGTGGGTGCAGTACTGACACACAGCTGTGGAGAGCCACCTTCCCGGACAGCCTGTGGCTCTGCCGCTTTAGGGTGTGTATTTGGGGGACAGGTAACACGGAGATTTAGGTGTTTTTCTGGCTAGGTACGGTGCCCATCCAAGAACATTTGATGGCCACTACAGTGTTTCTCAGTAGCCCTGATACATCCCCATCTGCAGCTCTTTATTAGCCTGCGAAGTATGTGTACAACTCTGTACATAGCTCCTGCTATCTGTGTAGCCAGTAGTGCTTGCTTGTAATCTATGTAAAGCCAGTGATTCACTCCTTACGAATTCCTATGTACTATTCTATGTCCCCACATCTTTCTATTACTTGTAAATGTAGTTTGACAATCTTGGCATCTTTCTCATACCAGTCGCTATAAGCACCTCATGTTTGCCTCACAAATTCTACAACTACTCCATTACAACTCTCCTTACAGATTGAAATTTCCCTTCCATACCAAACAAGCATTTTCAACCCATTAATAGACTTACTGTGATTTTCAAGGCTCCCTGTAACCATCATTATATACTACTTACAAAAAATTACTGGAAAATCTGTAAGTATGTAAAAATGAAACTTGAATTGGCAGAGCTTTAACTCTAAAACAGAACAATCTTGAGTTGTAAAATGATGCATTGCTACAGGTGAAACTAGGTCTTACTACTTCCCTACTGGGAAACCTAATCTTTCTTGAGACACTAGACTCGTAACTGCTCCACTAGGATCTTCAACCTCTGAATCTCTTGGTGATTATAGAGCTCATATTCACTCACCTGCAACAGAAGCCTTGTCAATCAGAAATGCTAAGATGAGATAAAACCATAAAGAGTAATAAAAATATATAGCATTGCATTTAAGTAGTTCATTTGAAGGTAAACTGTATTTCAATAAACATCTCTCACCCTATCTATCCAGCAAATACTAGTAGTTTTATTTACCTGGTAATACACTGAAAGTTTTGAGGATTTGTGTCTTCAGTGAATTCTAAGTTTCGTGTGAACAAGGTAAAGGGCTGATGAGACTATTTGACGTTATTTCAGCAAAAAAAAAAAAAATTGTTGCCAGAAGGATGTGACTCTAATTCCATGCTAATGCTTTAGCAACTTTTCATCCCATCCATGATGGTAAAGTAAGTGTTGATCTCAAGGATTTTACTTGATACTGTACTGTCCTTTCTGTTCTGTCAGTTGTTGCTCGCATGCTTATTTGCTTTGCAAGATGAACAGGGTGACCTGTCATAAAGTTGAAGGATAAAAGTACCGGGCTGTTGGTTTGCGTATCCAGATCATGGAACTTTATGTTTCTGTCCTTGTTCAAAGAACAAATCAAACCTAGTTCAGGCCTTGGCAGAAATTTAAAATATACGTATATCACTTTCCTTGAGTTAATATTTTAATATGTTTGCAGAATATTTTAGTCTATACTAACTAACACCTCAGTCTGTAAATACATAATCACTTGCTATGTCAGAAGGAGGGTAGTAGCTTCTTTTCTTACTAGGAAATTATTGAATCACTTCAATGTTTTGACCCTTCCGTCTATGAAATTAATTTGCAGAGAAATCTGCATTGATCAATCAGGGCCTGATAGAAACTGAAATTGTGTTTCAAATCATTGTACATACCTATATACGGATTTTTCTCTCAAACTTTAGAATTTAAATCTTTGATCTTTATCAAAGAACGTCTCACCTTAACATGTGGAGAAATTACCCCTTCTTCTGAACTTGACAACAGTTACACATTGCTTGATATTCAGTAGAAACATCAAATCACTTTATGCAATTACTGTAACTAATGACAGTATTAATCAACCTTCCAAATTGAAATACGGAAGATCTATTCATTAAAAGTGGTTTTATTGCTAAATGCGTTGTATTTTATGTTTGGATGCAAAACATTGTATACCTCAAAGTAATTTTATGCCTTCTTTTCTGGACAAGTAATAATCAAAATCAAAGTTTTTCTACAGTGAACTAAAACAGGGTTAGACAGAAGTCACCTGTACTTTGAAAAATATCACTGTTTGTTATCAGGATGAAAACTTCAGCACCTCTGAAAAATAATTGGTTTCATATGCAGGAATTTATACTGAAGTTTCTTATGTAGAGAAGATAAGCCCCCATAATCCAAGAGGAAATGATTAGCAACCTGCTACACCGCTTAGACACACACAGGTCTGTGGGGCCAGATAGGATACACCCAAGGGTACTGAGGGAGCTGGCAGAAATGCTCACCAAGCCACTTTCCTTCATTTATCAGCAGTCCTGGCTATCTGGGGAGGTCCCAGATGATGCCCATCTACAAGAAGGGCTGGAAGGAGGACCCAGGGAACTACAGGCCTGTCAGTCTGACTTTGGTGCTGGGGAAGGTTATGGAGCAGATCATCTTGAGTGCCATCACATGGCACATATAGGACAACCAGGAGATCAGACCCAGTCAGCATGGGTTTATGAAGGGCAGGTCCCGCTTGACTAACCTGAATTCCTTCTATGACAAGGTGACACACTCATTGGATGAGGGAAGGGCTGTGGATGTGGTCTACCTAGGTTTTAGTAAAGCTTTTGACACTGTTTTCCACACCATTCTCCTGGAAAAACTGGCTGCTCATGGCTTAGACAGGCGTACTGTTTGCTGGGTTAAAGACTGGCTGGGTGGCTGGGCCCAAAGAGTTGTGGTGAGTGGAGTCAAATCCAGTTGGCAGCCAGTCAGAAGTGGTGTCCCCCAAGGCTCAGTATTGGGGCCAGTTCTCTTTAATGTCTTAATTAATGATCTGGACAAGAGGATTGAGTGCACCCTCAGTAAGTTTGCAGACGACACCAAGTTAGGTGGGAGTGTGGATCTGCTTGAGAGTAGGAAGGTTCTACGGAGGGATCTCAGAAGGCTGGATTAATGGGCTGAGGCCAATGGTATGAGGTTTAGTGCCGGGTCCTGCACTTGGGGCACAACAAACCCATGCAACGCTACAGGGTGTGGGAAGAGTGGCTGGAAAGCTGCCTGGTGGAAAAGGACCTGGGGATATTGGTCGATAGCCGGCTGAATATGAGCCAGCAGTGTGCTCAGGTGACCAAGAAGGCCAAAAACATCCTGGCTTGCATCAGAAAGAGTGTGGCCAGCAGGACTAGGGAAGTGATTGTCCCTCTGTACTCAGCTCTGGTGAGGCTGCGCCTCGAATATTGTGTTCAGTTTTGGGGCCCTCACTACAAGAAGGACATCAAGGTGCTAGGGCATGTCCAAAGAAGGGCAACGATGCTGGTGAAGGGTCTGGAGAACAAGTCTTATGAGGACTGGTTGAGGGAGCTGGGGTTGTTTAGCCTGGAGAAAAGGAGTCTGAGGGGAGACCTTATTGCTGTCTCAAAGGAGCTTGTAGCAAGGTGGAGGTTGGTCTCTTCTCCCAACAGCAAGCAATAAGACAAGAGGAAATGGCCTCAAGTTACGCCAGGGGAGGTTTACGTTGGATATCAGGAAAAATTTCTTCACTGAAAGAGTTGTGAAGCATTGGCACTGGCTGCCTGGGGAAATGGTTAAGTCACCATCCCTGCAAGTATTTATTAGACATGTAGATGTGGTGCTTAGGGACATGGTTTAGTGTTAGACTTGGCAGTGCTAGGTTAATGGTTGGACTTGATGATCTTAGAGGTCTTTTCCAACCTAAATGATTCTATGATTCTGTCACGGAGGAGATGCTACTCCTATGAAATACTTCTTTTCTGATAATAGATTTTAATGCCTTCAGTTTTTGATCTTCAACAGAATTACATTCCCATCCCTCAAGGCTTTTCCAAAATAAAGAATCTTACAGAGCTTCTGATTTTCTGAGGTTTGCTTGGACCATAATCTCGGTCCGTTGCTGTTTGTGTGAACAGTATGTCCTTTTTAATGCTGATTTTATTTCTTCAGTTAGCATCCTGGAGTGTCCTTGCCATTTGGTCTGTGTCAGTCTGTACTAGATAGTTGAGGAGTGGAGACTCCTTTGTCACTACTGACTCATTTACCAGCAGAGCCTGCATGTTTGACCTTGGGGGTGAGAACAGATGGCAACACTACCCCTCTGGCCAGAAGGATCAGTGGCACACCCACCTTGTGGTTTCCCAGGTCCTCAGTTAATTGGACACTACTGCAATGCTGCTCTTGGCTTCTGACAAAGATGAGTTTATATCTTTTCCACAAGGAAATGACTTCATCTTCTTAAATTATACCTTTCCCTAGCTGCCTGTCCTCTCATCATCAGCTGATGAGACAAGCAGTGGCCGACCATCAGTTTGGTATATTGCTAATACTGCCAGCTCTCTCTCCACACAGTTTTAAGAGAAATATGCTTTCCTGGGATCCCTGTCATTTCCTGTAAGGTACACTGTTGATAGTTCTGAGACACAGAAGACATTGACAATACCATCATTTGCAGGGATGAGGAAGGAGCAAGACGGCAAGAACTGGAGGCTGACAATAAAGAACAAATGTAAAACTGGTGACAACTGGCTATTTATGTGCATGAAAAGCACTCCAGGATGTGGCATCAGCTCTACATTTTTAGATTTTTCTGCTGGTACCTCTGTGCTTGCTACATACTGAAGGACTTATGAGGGGTGCAGCCCGCTAACTGAGCTCAGACCCTTGCATCCACAGTAGCAACATATTGTGTGCACTGCAGGAATGTACCTTCCAGTTTGTTTGCAGTGGAAAGGTGCATTGAAAAGGCAAGTGAAATTTATATGCACCAAAACTGCATCGTGAAGAGAATAAAAGCAGAGTAAGTGGGGATGATACGAGATTTGCCTCAACAATGCACTGCTGGTATGAAATAAAATGCTACAGTGGTCACATCCTTAGTTAGTTTAGAAACCTAACATGTTAATCAGTACTTGAACTCTGTTGCAGTGTGGTTACATTAAGTTTGTAATAGACCCGTATCGTACACAGAAGTATCAGTAATGATTTTTATAATGACATTAAGATAAATCCCAACTGCAGTTTTACCTATCTCATGAGTTAAAACAATCTGGTAAACAAGGCATTCATCATTCTTCAGTATCCGATAATAACAAATGTGAAAGCACTGAGTTGGTGTATGTTAAGCCACATTATGTCTTAAATAAACAAATACAGATTTGTTTGGTTGCAAGGTGAAATCTGAGATTACACCAGCCACTAAGAACCCACTTTTCTTTATGAAAATGCCTAAAATCTCTAGTCCTGATCCTGAAATAAATTAATTACTGAATTCAGTGTTTGTAGTTGTTTAAACAGAGTTAGGATAGTCATTTACACAATTTCTTTTAAAATGATTTTGCTCCAGACTTCTAATGTCAGGACAAGATGCCAAATCGATGATCTTGCAGATGTGCAAGGCCAGAGCTTCCTGAATCTAAGCACTGAGTTTTGTGCAGACATCAGGGAAGGTGTCCAGCTGTCTGGCCTCACATAAGGCTTTAAAATTTCTACCTTATGAACTAAAAGGCCATGGCATAAAAGTCTGTGGTTTCAATGGAATTATCCCCTTGATCTGTTCTGATTAAATCAATCCACACCAGACAGTGACAAAGGATAAAGTAATTCCTTCTTCACCAAGAGCTGGTTAGGAATTGCCACTTTCTGCATTCTCATGTCCTGTGGGATTAGTGTAAGCCCTTACCTTCACCAGACTGTAGCTAGACTTTGTAAGTATTGTGAAGACCAAATAAGCATTGCTCTTTCTAGGAAAAAAAAAAAAAAAAGTATACCTGAAATAGGAAATAGAGAATTTTTGAGAATGCAGCACACAGCACTCTTTGTAAGAACTGTATTACCTACTTCATGAGCGCATAAATTTTTACTTTTTTTTTTTTTTAGAAAGAGCAATGCTTATTTGGTATCGTTTTTGCAGATGAGTTAAAAAATCCAATGGGGAACTATCCACTCACAAGAACATATGCCTAGTAGATCCTAATTTATATTCAGCATTCAGTTATAAGCCTATTATTTATTGGAGCAAAATGGGGATACTTCATCACTATGTTGGCCTAGAGTAGACCAGTATAAGGTCTTTTGGTAGGCTTGGCATTTGTAAACAACAGCCTGTGTTTGTGATTTAATGCCTTGTATATGGATTCAGTTGGCCAAACACATACAGTGCTACGAAAAAACAGTTTGCAGTGGGAGCTGCAATATACAATCAAGGACATTGTGGCCTGCTTTTTGCATAAGTATGTTCAGTTTTGCATGATGCTATTTTACCCCATTGCAATGAGCCTAGAGAAAACATTTATTCAAGCCTCTTATGTGTATTTTCATTCCTTTCTTAATTTATACACTGAATTCTGTCAAACTCAAAACCTGTTACATACTAAAGCTCAAAACCTGTTGCTATTTTGTGGTGTACTTTTGCTTGTTGGTAGTATCTAACATTAGAAGCATGTCAAAAGACTCACATGTCCCCTTCCATGAAGGCGGAGTCTCATTTACCTGATCTTCTGTGAGGGTCCGGAGTTTGTTTTCACTGTACCATGATATATCTGATCAGTTATATCAGTATATCTGGGAGTGTTGATCGATGCAAGGCTGAACATGAGCCGGCAGTGTGCTCAGGTGGCCAAGAAGGCCAGTGGCATTCTGGCCTGTATTAGAAACAGTGTGGCCAGCAGGAGCAGGGAGGTGATCATCCCCCTGTACTCAGCTTTGGTGAGGCCGCACCTGGAGTACTGTGTTCAGTTTTGGGCCCCTCACTACAAGAAAGACATCGACGCCCTGGAACGTGTCCAGAGAAGGGCAACGAAACTGGTGAGGGGTATGGAACACAAGTCTTATGAGGAGCGGCTGAGGGAGCTGGGATTGTTTAGTCTGGAGAAGAGGAGGCTCAGGGGAGACCTCATTGCACTCTACAACTTCCTGGAGGGAGGTTGGGATGAGGAGGGGGTCGGCCTCTTCTTCCAGATAACTAATGATAGGACTCGAGGTAACGGCCGCAAGTTGTGCCTGGGGAGATTAGATTAGATATCAGGAAAAACTTTTTCTCTCAAAGAGTGGTCAAGCACTGGAACGGCCTGACCAGGGAGGTGGTGGAGTCACCGACCCTTGCGGTTTTTAAGAGGCACCTGGACAAGGTGCTACAAGATTTGGTTTAGTAGCTTAGTGGGTAGTATTGGTGATAGGATGACGGTTGGACTAGATGATCTTGAAGGTCCTTTCCAACCTTGTGATTCTGTGATTCTGAGTTGGAGGCTGGTCCTTCACCATGTTCAGAGCTAACACTGCTGGTTTTTGTGTAGGCCACCGGCTTGTGGGCTGCCTTGCAAATCCTCAGTGCACAACACCTTGCCTGACACGGGGGCAGCTTTGTGCACATCATGCCTTGCAGGAGCCCTTGCAGCTCCTTGCTGGCTCCAAGCTGCACTCCAGCAAGCCGGGCATGTGTTTGTTCATGGAGGTGGGGAGCAGGTGAAGGCACTGGCTGTGCCCATCAGTGGTGGCTGTGAGGTTGTGAAATGGCAACAGGTGTTTATGTCCCAGCAGCAGCGGTCAGCAAGGCCAACTGTGACTGACTGTCCAAAAGGGCTGTCCCAGGAGGTTGATGGGGAGACTCAGGCTGCTGGCCTACAGCATGCCTGGTGGTTGTTTAAAGCAGGAGGAGGCAGGAAGAGCAGAAGTAATATTTCCAAGAGCCAAATAATCAGAGGAAGTGTGGGTGCTGCCAGCAGACTGCTCCTTGACCTTGTGTCATCACCCTACAGGTAAAGGAGGCTCCAGTGTTTTGACAAATGTGGGTGTGAAATCTTTCCCTGCTAAGAGCATCTCATGAACTTCCTCAGCACGGGACCCCTTGCAGTGTGGGACCTGGCATTCAGAGGCCCCTCACCAGGCTGCTGGCCGCAGGACCCGTGGTGAGACTGGGCAGGAGCCTGGGGTGGCAGCGCAGCGGGCAGGCCAGCACAGGGAAGGCCTGAGCACCACGTCTGCTGCCACCACAGCTAGGAAAGGCAAAGGCCAAAGCTCAAAGAGAAAACTGAATGGCTTAGAAATATGGCTTAGATAGTCATTAGAAGTCAGAGACAGGAAGAAATTTTGGTCTTATCCCTCTTATCCCTCATCCTTCTTCAGGCTAAACTATTTTTTTTTTTTTTTCCCCAGCTGCTAACTGAGTTTACTTAAAGCACATGATGCATAAAATGCAAGACTACAGACCCCTGTTGCAAATGCTTATGTATCAAAATATTGTCATGTTCTTTTACAAGTGTGTATAATTTTACTGTGTTACAATCTGTTAAAAACCGTTTTGCATATTTGTAAGTAATAATCAGAAATGCTTTCTTCACATATTTTCCTAGAATTTCACTTCACTTCAACACTTCACTTAAAGAGGAGGATAAAGAAGAGTGTTTTTTTTTCCCCAGAAATTGAAAGATTTGAAAATACTAAATGTTACTGGTTTCTGGGTTTCTGGTGTGGCCTTTTTATTTATTTATTTATTTATTTATTTATTTCTATAGAGATTTATCAAAAAGATGTCTCTCTGGCATAAAAAAAGGTATTGTGGACATTGGAGTCACAAAGATCTTACAGAAAGGGTAAAGAAAAAACAGGGTTTATAAAAAAAGATCATTTAAAGGCCTTTAAACTCAGTATGCTGAGCAATTAATTGAAATAATTAAATTTCTAAAATAAGGAAATAATATCCTTTGAAATAAGTTAAAACATGGTATTACTCATATAGTTTTTTTTATTATTATTTTTTAGATGAAGATATGCAGTGTTAATTATAGGCTTCTTATTGTAATGTAATTTTATTCTCCACTTAGAAGAAATAACTTTTTAAGAAAGATCTTTCATTTGAACTAATGATTGATGAAAATGATTGAAATAATGATGAAAATGATGAACTAATGATTAATCCTAGTGTGAATAAGGTTATGAATAAACTATGTATTGCTGGCAAATACTAATCATGTATGTCTACTTTCTAAGGAATAATAAAACATGTCTGCATTTGTCAGTTCCTGGTGTGAAACAAAGACCAATGAAAATAAATAAAGCAAATGTGACAATTTAGCAGATAACTCCCACAAAACTTATATGCTATTATGTTTTTAGATATGTTGTTTTCTAAATGTAAATATCAGGTCCTGTTCCTCCTTGGTGAGACCACACTGGCAACAGCAGAATGACAGTTCTTGTTCCTGCAATTGCACTGTGCCACCACTGGCTTTCACTGAGGTTCCAGCCACACAACCACAGCAGTGCCAAGGCTGGCTGACACCTGTGGAGAGCACGAGTCCCACCCTTGTCCAGAGCAGGGACGGCCACAAGTTGCTCAGGACTGTGCCCAGGCAAGTCTGAGTATCTCCAGGGATGGAGAATTCACACCTGTTCCACTGTGTGACCACACTCACAGTAAAAAAAAAAAAAAAAAAAAAAAAAAAAAATTTTTTTNAAAAAAAAAGTTCTTCTTACATTTAAATGGAACTTTGTGTATTTTTATTTGTGCCCAATGCTCCTTCTACTGTCACTGGGCATCACTGAGAGGAGTCTAAAGTCTGTCTTCTTTACTCCCCCCATCAGGCATTTATATGCAGTGATAAGATCTCCCTGAGCCTTTTCTTCTCCAGCCGCAAGCCTCCGAGTGCTCTCAGCCTTTCCTCATATGAGAGATGCTCCAGTCTCTTAATCATCTTTGTGGCCCTTTGCTGGACTCACTCCAGTATGTCCATGCCTCTCCTGTACTGATGAACCAAGAACTGCACGTAGTACTCCAGATGTCTTTCACCATAGCTGAGCAGAGACAAAGATGCTCCCATCCCGCCTTCCACCAGCTGGTGATGCTCTTTCTAACGTAGCCCAGAAGGCTGTTGGCCTTTGATGCAAGGGCATGTTGCTGGCTCGTGGTCTACTCATCCTTCAGGACTCCCAGGTCCTTTTTGGCTTAGCGGTTTTCCAAATAGCCGGACTTCAGCCTGTGCTTGTGTGAGAGCACTTATCTCCACAGGTGCAGCACATGGTATTTCCTTTTATTGAATTTCACAATGTTTCTGTTGACCCATTTAACCGGCCTGTCCAGGACCCTTTTAATAGCAGCACTCCTCTCAGTTTTGTATCACCTACAAACTTTCTAAGGGTGTGCTCTGTCCCACTACATCTAGACCATTAACGAAGATATAAAACACTACAGGACTCAGTATCAATCCCAGTGGCATGCAAGTAGTGACTACTGCACACCAGCTGGACTTTTTTGCCAGTGATCACAACCGTTTGAGCCTGACAGTTCAGTTAGTTTTCAACCCACTTACATTTTTCTAGTCTATGCTTAGTTTGTCTGAGGATGTTACAGATGACAGTGTCAAAACCTTTGCAGAAGTTCAGATGAAAAACATCGACTACTTTCGCCTCATCCACCACACCCATCATCTCTTTATGGAAAGTTGTCAAGTTAGTTGTATATGATTTACCCTTTGTAAATCCATTGCAACTGCTCCCAGTCACCTTGTTTTCCTCAAAATGTCTGGAAATGGTGTCCTTGATTATTTACTCCGTCACCTTCTCTGGGATCAAGGTGATGCTGACCAGTCTATGGTTCCTTGGATCCTCCTGTGGGCCCTTCCTGAAGAGAGGGGTGACATTTGCTTTTTCCCAGTCTTCAGTTTCCCCATTTCCCAAATGTTTTGAAGATACTTGAGAGTGGCCTTACAATGGCGTGGACCAGCTCTCTCAGCACCTGTGGGTACAACCTGTCAGGTCCTGTGAGTGTATGAATATCCAATCTGTTTGAATGTTTTCTAACCTGATCCTCCTCCACCAAGGATAAGTATTCATTGCCCTGGACTTTCCCACTGATCTTAGTGACCTGGGATTGCTTTATCTATAAAGAATGAAGTGAAGAAGGAATTCACTACCTTGGGTTTTCACACATCCCTTGTCACTAGATCCCTAACCCATTAAGTTGTAGGCCCAAATTTTCCCTAGCTGTCCTTCTCCTGCTGATGTACCTATAGAAAGCTTTCTTTTTGCCCCCCCGCCCCTGGCACCTACAGATTCAACTTTCCTAACCCCATCCCTGCATGCTCAGACAGTGTCTTTATGTTCCTCTTGGGTCTCCCGTCCCTGCTTCCACCCAATCTTTCCCTCCTTTTTATGTCTGAGTCCAGTTAGGAGCTCCTTGTTCATCCATGCAGGCATCCTACCACCTTTGCTTGCTTTCCTCCATTCTTGATCTTGGAGAAGGTGATCCTTGAAAATAAACCAGCTCTCATGAACCCTTCTTCTATCCAGGCCTGTATCCCACAGAAATCTTCCAAGCTTGTCCTTGAAGAGGCCAAAGCCTGCTCTCCTGAAATCCAAGGCTGTGATCCTACTTTTTGTACTTCTCCCTCCTCTCAGGATCCAGAGCTCCTCCATCTCATGGTCATTACAGCCAAGGTTGCCCCTGACCTTCACAGCCCTGGCCAGTTGTTCCTTGCTCATCAGTATCAGCTACAACTAGGCACCTCCTGTAGATGGCTCCTTGATTACCTGTGTCAGGAAGCTTTTGTCAATGCACTTCAGAAACATCCTGGATTGCTTGTGCACTGCAGGCACCTCACCTTCCCAGCCTGTCCTTCCTAGAGCCTGTACCCATGCATTGCAGCACATCAGTTGTGTGAGCTAACCCAACATGCCTCTGCGATTGCTAATTTTAATTTCCAACCTTCTGTTTATTGCATAGTGTTGCTTTCAAGCATTAACTGCTATTTTCATGCTAGCTGAGGTATTTTCTTAATCTGTTGTGAAGAATGGAAATCCTGTTGCACTTCAGAACTTGATCTATATTTCACAAGATATTAAAAGCAATATATGTATAAAAATGCAGTCTTAATTTCCATCACTTTTAAGAAAAACACAGGTTTAATTTCTGAATTCAGACATCCCTTCTACAGAATTTTGTGTAAGGTTTTAGATGGATGTATTTTAAAATGACCATGACTAAAGGCATGTATCACAAATTAGAAGTTTTTTTCAAGTAATTGTAGCATGTTTTGTCTTTTATTTTTGGCAAGATGTAGGGGGAACAGGAAGATCTAGATTGTGGAAGATGCTCCCTGCCAGCTTCAGTGTCTCTTCAAATACAATATTATTATCCAAAGGAGAACAAATACGGTTTTTAAAGACAGGAGAACAGAAACACGAAGATGTGTAAAGATTTTTTTCCAGAATCACACAATGAGCCAACAGAAGAAGGATACTCATATTCTGCACCATGATTAGAATATTTAACTTCTCCTGTAACTTGATAAATATCACACGAGTTTATAAGGCATTACTTAAAAGCAGACATTTCATGACAGAGTTCTGCCCTGAACTTCATGCTGTCAAGGATCAGGCACCATTTTTGTCTGTATGGCCATTCACAGAGTACGATGTGCAAGTTGTGTTCAATGGCTGCAGAGAGACAAGAAGCAGTTTTAGCACACAATCTAAAAGCCCACCACTTTTATAAATGTATACATCTGTAGTTTCACCATAGATGGAAGAGAAGGAATTTGGCTGAAAGCACAGGTAGAGCTTGTCCAGGCAATAGAAAGAGAGTCATGCTGGAAGAAAGGACATTTTCAGTTAGGTCCATGCAAGCACATGAATGTTGCAAGAGCTCATGTGCAACATCTACCAAAAGCAGAAGCTACAGTCCTGGCTTGCATACTGGGGAGAGCCTGTGCAGCTTACAGAAACATTTAGTTGGTGTGGGATGGATTCCCTGTCCCACCTGCAAGCTGAAACCCATGCAGCTCTCCGAAGGTAGCCTGTGCACAGTGTTGCGCACTTAAGCCTTTTCTCCTGTTAAAGCTACAATGCATACCAGGAGAGCCATGAGGCATTTGACTGATTCCCCCTACTAACAGTTATTCTTTGGGTATGAAGAGGCCTATAAGAGGAAGGAGAGGATATCTCCTAAATAAATGCCTAAAAGCAAACAATAAGAACTAAGTTGTCTTAGCAGCAGCAGGTCTGACACTCTTTAATGGTGAGGATCCTGGCAGGCAATGTTGTAGTAAGTGGAACTTCAAGAATCATAAAAGAAGAAAATAAAATATCATGTCATAAAATATTTGTTACATTGAAAAATATTTCATATATTGCAGCTTGTTACACCTTGCCTCTTTTGTTACATGCTACTATTCTGTTGTGTGTTATACTTTCTTGCAAGATGCTGCCACTGCATTTTGCTGTTGAGGTATACAGCAAAGAAAGGCTTTGTGGAGATGTACAAAGATTGGGTGTGGGGTGTCCCTCTATCCCCAACCACACCTTTTGTACTTAAAGATTATGGCATAGTGGATGAGCTACAGAGACAACTCTATGTTTTGAATGAAAGTTTAATCTTGGTGTTTCTGTAATTCTAAGCATAACTTCACAAATTTAATATTCTTTCAATCTGTTTGTTGTTGTTGTTGTTGTTGTTGTTGTTTTGGTAGGGAATTTCAGGATAAGCATCAGAGCTAAGTCTATTGTCATTTATATTCATAAAATATTAGACTTTCTTTGACTTTTAGAATACATATGTATATGTATTTCTCTGTTTGTCTACAAACCCAAAGAGTCAGGAGAATGCTTTCAGACAAATGTTGTGTATGTGTTTATATACTATCTCAGTAGTTGAGGGAAATAGTAGTTGATGGAAATATTTAATAATGAGATTCTAGAATGTAAGTATGTATTGGGTTTACGTGGTAAAGGTTTGGTAGCAGGGGGGCCACAGGGGTGGCTTCTGTGAGAAGATTCCAGAAGCTGCCCAATGTCAGATAAGAGCCAGCTCCAGCTGGCTCCAAAAGGGACGCACCGCTGGCCAGACCTGAACCAATGAGCAATGTTGTTTGCGCCTCTGTGAGAGCATATTTAAGAAGGGGAAAAAAACTGCTGCGCAACAGCAGCTGGGAGTGAGAGGAGTGAGGAACAGCCCTGCAGACACCAAGGTCAGTGAAGAAGGAGGGGGAGGAGGTGCTCCAGGCGCCGGAGCAGAAGTTCCCCTGCGGCCTGTGGTGAGGACCATGGTGGAGCAGGCTGTCCCCCTGCAGCCCATGGGGTACCACAGCGGAGCAGATCTCCACGCTGCAGCCCGAGGAGGAGCCCACGGTGGAGCAGGTGGATGTGGCCTGAAGGAGGCTGCAGCCCATGGA
>VXAL01009353.1:0-42046 GCA_013399475.1 Chauna torquata
TTTTCTTTCCTTTCCTTTTCCCTATCTTTTCCTTTCCCTATCTTTTCCGTTCCTTTTCCTTCTTCTTTTCTTTGCCTTTCCTTTTTCTTTTCTTTTCCTTTTTCTTTTCCTTTTTCTTTTCTTTTCTTAATGTAAATCTCTTTTCTTCAAAGATAGGCATATATTCTATTCTGACTATTCTTTCACAAATGCACTGCTGCTTTTCAACTGGTTTTGTAGATCGCAATTGTGAATTACCCCCACTAGAACATAGTCTTCTATAATCTTTTATATAGGTGCTATAGCACCTGCAGAGTTAAACATAGAGTTTATTTAAGCCATCCTGTAAGATACATTGCTGTTCACCAGAAAAGTACACTCATCTCCAGAATAAGAGTGTTCATTCCAAAATCAGGTGTAGTGGTATTAAATGCAGTAAGACCAAAGACTTGAGGTGGTACAGACAGACTGAGGAGGGGCAGAGCTCTGCATCCCAGTTTTGAGCTGTTGGTAAGTAGTGAGGAGGAGGAGGGAATTCAGTGCTCCACAGTGGAGGATTAAGGAAGAAATACTTCTTGCTACCTTCTTGGTCAAGCAGTAATGCTTCCTTCAATTAACTGCTTTCTCAGCCTCAGAGCTCACCAACTTTCCACCTCACCCACCTGCTCTCTTGTTGCCTCAAGCAGCCCAAATCCTCACTCCTATCAATGTGCTCTCACTCTCTGCTCCTCTTCCCTGTACAACCCTCAGCTTCTCCCTATTGCCTACACATTTTTCTCCTCCTCTCTCACTTGCTTGACCAAGCAAATCTCTCCTATTTAGTTCTCCCCCTATATCTATCATCTCTTCCCAGGCCATCCCTATCATCCAGTTATAATTTCAATGAGGTTCTGCAGGTCACTGCGTTCGGACCCTACTCATACATGTTATTCCCCTTTGCAGTTCATTTTGGGGCTCTCTCGTTCACTCTCAGCTTTCTCTCTCATCCAATTCTGTTTCACTGCATTTTATTCATCTCACTCAATTTTAAACATCTAGCGTACAGATGCTGATACCTGAGCTACTCACCTATACTCCAAGGGTGGTAATGGGCACATGCCATTTGTGATACCCAACAATTTGGGCACCTACTTTAAACTAGAGGAGGATATGCTGTAGAAGCTGTGCTTGTCAAACATAAGCTACCTCCCCGTACCTGCACAAGCCCCAGCGTCACGTACTGGTCCACCTACCTTCTCTTGTCCACTGATGAGATGTTGACTGAAGTTCTTAGCTAGCTACATGCACCCATTCCTACAGTTCACTTGCTAAATGCTCCCATGGCACCCTCAAAATTTGTATCTTGTTCCTCCAAATTTGAGCAATATATGATATAGGGAAAGTATACAGGGAAAGTACACCACGAAAAAATTCTTGATATTCATTTGGCCTAGAAAGCAAGCTCCTTTGGTGGCCAGAACTGCACAGATTATACCAACTCATCCTGACCATCAGTTGCACCATATGTATATACTGGAAACTTCATCTTCTGCTGGAACTTCCTCTTTATATTTTATTCTAATCCGCTCTTGCTCTCTCTTGTTTCTGTTCTCTCTCTTTCTTTTTGCTTTCATTTTTATATGGTTTCTTGCAGCTTTGACCTAAATCTTGAAATACTTGATGAGCATTGAGTTGTAGAAATCACAGTGATATTACACAGATTTTTAATTAAAACTTCATACGCATTTTAACTTTGCTTTTTATTAACAGTGATGAGAAAATTTTCACAGCTATGATCAGTGATGTAGCTCTTATAGAGGTTCTTGATGACATAACATTTGCTTAACTGAGTTATTTCCTTTTATGTTCAAGAGCAGTTTCAGAGACATTTATCATTGTTATTAATTTTGGATTGCTTGATCCACAACTCATTATTTGATCAAATTAAGAAAAATCTTTCCTAGCTTTTAGCTTTGAAATTTTAAGCACAATGAAAGCACTACTATTAATAATAATAAAAGTGAAAACAATCACTAAAAATGCAACATATTTCCAAGTGTCTTCAAACTTCATCTAACATCTTCAAGTTTAGCTTGATATTTATAAATTGTGAAAATAATTAGAAGAACAAAGCTAATACTGAGAAATTTCAAATTCTTCTACTGTTTTTGTCTTTTCAGATAAGATATTATATATGTGTATTTAGAGTATTATTCTGCTTTTTAAATGAAAATGTACACTCTTTTGAATACCACTGAGTTCTTCACTCCCAAGGATTTTATTAGCTTTCTGTAAGGATAAACAGGTCTAAATGTATTCCTATATCTGGAAGGTAAGGTTGTAGTGCCGAACTGGATAAGGCTCAACACAATATAATGCAAAGAACTGAAATCAGAATATAAGAATTTCATGCAAAGCTGGTGAGATTTCTCCTGGATGTTCCAGCTGGCTTGGTGTCAGAGAAACAGAAAGGACAGGAAACATTGCATTAGCACCACCTGTCAAAATAAAGCTGAGTCCTGAGTTTAATATTCTTGTGTTGATTTTAATTTGCACAGAACAGAAGCAACTGTTGGATTCATAAGTCTTAGACCTAAAATTTTTGCTTTTCTGAAATCCCTCTACTATGGGCTAAGACCTCATTGAGCAAGAAAAGCTCTTAGTGGATTCAGAGGCCCAGGTTTGTGTAGACTGCTGTGATATTTGGACCATAACATTGGATCTTCTTTCTAGAGAGGTCCAAAGCAACCGAGAAAGTTTCACAACCAAAGCTGATTGAAATCATCCTTTCTGATGCGTTTTTCCTACTGAAAATATTTCAGTAAATTTGATTTTTTAGAAATGTCCTGACCTATTTGAGCTGGACAGGACAATGTTCTTCCAAGAAGAAGAGAGCAGTGTTTGACTATAGATCAATTTAGTCAACAGGAAGAACAGCCTTACAGAAAAACTAACTTTTGCAATAAGTTTTCTTATAGTGAGGAAAGAAGATAATTAATTTATTTGGGGAAGAATCAAAGCTAGCTTATGAAAGCATGTTGTTTCTTGCACTAATAAAGCACAATCTTTGAGATTGACTCTCTTTGACATGTATTTCTACTTTCGTGAAACATTTGACTTTTTAGTGAAAAACTGAAAACTTGAAAAATCATAAGAATTAAATGATTTCATTTTCAGTGGGGAAAAAAAAAGAAAAAAGAAAAAAGAAAAGAAAATCATACATAATTAAAAAATCCTTTTCCAGTCACATCTGTGGAAGGTTGAATCATGTCCCTGTCCTTTGTCTCATATGGAGGGCAAAGCCTTGCATTATGCTAAATGATGAATATTAGTCTGTACTTTGTTGTCTGAAGTCAATGATGTTCTATTTTCTTCCTCCAGAAACAATTTAATAAAAAATTACTGAAATCATCCCAAATGAAAAAGCTATCATTCAGAAACAAGGACAGGAAGGTGGTGAGGGGAATTTGGGGAGCATCAGTTTTCAGTTTTTTTAAGGGAAATTTGAAAACTTCGGTGAGGAAAGAAAAAAATCTTATTTCAACCCAAACTCAATGTTATGTTAAAGACGGTTTAGATTTAAAAAAAAAAAAAAAGCCTATCAGTAGCTACTGTAATGCAAAGTTTCATTTAACTTCTTATTCATGTTTAAGTGCTTTATGGACCTTGGTGGACTATTTTCCTGAATATATCCAGCAACAGTGAACTTCACTTATGAAGTCTTATTTCCAAAAGCATTCTGTTACACTTGTCAGCTTTTTCTGAAAGGAAATGAGTTGCAAATCCATCATATCCTTGCTCTTTGTTCTCCTCTATAAGACTCTAATTAATCTTTCCACTACCTATCTTTTTGCTTTGACTCATCTGCCCCCTCTCTATTTCCTCTTGCTCTTCTTAATCCTCCTACATTTTTACTCCCTTCTATTTCTCTTCCCAGTTTCTGATTTATACCATCTATCATGTTGCTTCCAAAATCCAGCAGAGTGACCCAGTAAATAACCTCTCTGTCTTTTTTAAAGCCATCTCTTCAAACACCACCTCCTCTTCTGTTCTCATCGCTGATCCAGCAGCATCTTTTTCCCTGAATTGATTTCTCTAGTATAAATGACATTTAGAAGGCTCATAGAGTTTTTATTAGGGCTAAAATCAGCCACAGGGAACCTCAGAAAGGAGTACAATATATATTTATTAAAAATAAAGTACCAGCATTCTTATTAATATATGTATATATGATATGTTAATATTTGACACTTTTTAATTATATATGTACCCCCAATATATTTATATTTAGTGTAACACAAATACTCAGGGGAAACATCCATCCTGTGTGCTTTTTCTCTGTATTATTGAAATTGAATATATTGGCCATCAAATGTATTCTTCTTGTCTAGTTTCATTGTCATTCAATGAAATTTCATAAATGAATAAACAACAATAGTCAATCTAAATCAAGGGCAACTACTACTCTGGAGATGGGATGAATTCAGAAAATTGAAAACTTTTCAACTTGAGGATAAATCAGATGCAGATACGAATTTTGCAGTGTTAGCCTGTAGTGATAAAGTCAAAAATAGAATCTAAATCCCTTGAAATGTGAGAGCTTCCTAATGAGAAGGACCAAAATTTCATTTGCAAGGACCCTTTCAAACCACGCACATTTGAATGGAGTCTCAAAGCCATAAACTTGATTACTCCTTGACAACTGCTCCAAACCACAGCAGACAGCTACGCTTTCACATGACCTTGCAGAAGGCTGATGAGATCTGACATGTGCCATATTTATGGAAATGCAAAAGCTTTACCGCGCTGACATTGCTGTCACCCAAGACAGATCAAACAAAGAAGGCAATTGGCCTCCAGCTTCTAAATTGAACACTTAATAACTATTAGAAGGAACTAAGCAAGCAGGACTTGCACTGCTGACAGTCGCAAGAGTCCCACCCATTTATTAGGAACTTAACTAGTCTGGACAGGAAGCCAAAAGGCTCCTAATTTTTGTCTTCCACAACTGCAATGGGTAAGGCTCAATTTCATTTCCAAAGGGGTGTGAACAGATTTGATAAATTCACTGACTCATGTAACCTGCAATAATTAGGAAAAAGAAATTGCAAAAAGTAACTGCAATGAGTTCAGTCATAATTCCATGGTATTATATTTAGTAAAATGTAGGTATTTTGCAACAGTGGTTTATGTTTTTCTCTCCATGTGAGAGTGGAATAGGGGATAAGTCATTAATGTTGATGAGACCCGCTGCTCACATTACAGCCCCAGCCAGTTGGGTTCTTTGGATATTAACTACCACTGTCTCAGTCTTTTAACAGCTTATTGCCCACTAAACCAATTCCCTTGGTGTGCTGAGCAACACACACACAGGGCAATAAAGCACGTCTCATTCTTGATTTCTCTATGTGTTCATGTAAATACAAAAGCATTCAGCAGATCATTGCGCAAAATGAAATATGTGGTTGACAACCAGCTATAGAGGGCTGTAAATTGTGTGCTTACACAGTGATCTCAGCTAGAGAAGCTGATTTAGTGGTTTGCAATAGCTGGATATTCTGGTTTCATAGGCTCTGGCCCTGGGAGAACCTGCAGCATCATGCATCCTTCCTAAAGAATAAATAAAAAACAAAAAACAAACAAAAAAAAGCTCTTGGGGAAGTGGGTTTGAACCATTTAAATCCTGCAATAATAATTGGAGGAGCTCATTTTTCTGCCTTCTCATCTTGTCCTGTGTGATCTTTTGTATTACGTCTCAAAGGAGGCACTGACTGCTCAGGGATGACCCAGGAACAAACAAATACATACAGTCCAACCATGCTCTCAGAACAAGCCCAGCTGGACATGTGCCAGGACAGAAGTAAAACACTTGCTTTATTCAGAAGTTACTAGCAGAGGTGCTGTGCTAACACATTTATACTGCCGCGCTAACCCACCTGTGCTGCTTTCAGCATCTGGGTTACACCTCTGCCTCGTGCCCATAGGCTGAGCAATGTGAGAAACGGCATGGTGAGAAGATCTCTCGGTGTCTGCAGCAGCTCGGTGAGAAATCTCCCAGCCAAGCTATTGTGGGCATCATCACAAGCATGATGGATTCAAACCTCTTCCCATCTCAGTCTCTTTTTTCCTCTGGGTGTTACTCAACAAATGCAAATGTGAGAGATGCTTTCTTTGTTACTGTATCTCAAAAGTGATGGCAATTATGGAAAGGAGAGGGGGAGCTGGGCTTTACCACAGGTGATGTTTTATTTCATAGAATCATAGAATGGTTTGGGTTGGAAGGACCCTTAAGGATCACCCCCTGCCATGGGCAGGCATGCCACCCACTAGACCAGGTTGCCCAAAGCCCCATCCAGCCTGGCCTTGAGCACCTCCAAGGATTGGGCATCCACAGCTTCTCTGGGCAGCCTGTTCCAGTGCCTTACTATCCTCGTAGAGAAGAAATTCTTCTTAATGTCTAATCTAAATCTGCCCTCTTTTAGTTTAAAACTATTATCTCCTCTTCTGTCACTACACTTCCTGAAAACGGGTCCCTCTCCATCTCTCCTGTAGGCTCCCTTTAGGTACTGGAAGGCTTCTATAAGGTCTCCCCACAGCCTTCTCTTCTCCAGGCTGAATGACCCCAACTCTCTCAGCCTGTCTCCATAGCAGAGGTGCTCCAGCCCTCTGACCATCCTTGTGGCCTCCTCTGGACTCGCTCTAACAGGCTCATGTCCTTCTTGTGCTGGGCCCCACAGCTGAATGCAGTACTTCAGGTGGGGTCTCACGAGAGCAGAGCAGAGGGGGAGAATCACCTCCCTCGACCTGCTGGCCATGCGGTTTTTGATGCAGCCCAGGATATGGCTGCTTTCTGGGCTGCAAACTCACATTGTTGGCTCATATTCAGTTTTTCATTCACCAAAACCCCCAAGGCCTTCGTTGCAGGGCTGCTTTCAATCCACTCATTGCCCAGTCTATATTCATGTTCTGGGATTTCTGTTATCTGCTTACTTTTTAGAATTTTGATAGTTTTTAAATTTGTTCATTAAGGGGAGAAGAGGGGAAGGAGCACTGGAGGCTAGCATAAAGAAGTTGATAGGGAATACTGAGGAGAAAAATATTAAATATATGAATATTTGGAAATAAAAGGAGCTTGTGCCTCATTGAGATAGTCTGAATGTAAGAAAGAAACAGGAAACCCCGCATCATTGAATAGGTGAAAGCAGGGATTTGGTCAGTTTGATTCGTCCTCCCAAAACGACTCCCTCCCGTGGTAGCTGAGTCTCGCTGCGGCACCCCTGCAGTGCACACGGCTTGGAACAGCCACTGGAAGGAAAAGGTGGAAGAGTCCTGAGAATACAGAGACGGCTGCCTTGTTCCTCAGCACCCTGCAAGGACACGCGACGGAGAAAGCACATCATCTGGTGCTTGACCCCGAACCGTGCTGTGATGCTGGGAGGTCTCCGACTGAAGGCTGCAGAGCTCATTTAGCCCCTTTGCTGGGCATTTTTTCATCCACTCATCACAAAAAAGGAGGCTAACTTGAAACATATTCAGGCTTTGAGCCTCACTTCTTGAAGCACCTGGAGAGCTCAACTGTCCTGGGGACTTTCAGGACATTTGGGTGGGACTGGTGTCCACCTCATTTCAGCCATCAAGGAGTTGCATGCATAGTCAAAGCAAATCCCTCTTTCTGTATCTTTCCACTGGTGAAAACATGTGCAGGTGCAGCTCACTTGGACAAGACCCTAGGTCAGTCCCACCGTATTTTCAGACTGGCTTTTTGTGGGATCATCTAGAGACACTTCAGCCACAGTTGCTTCCAGTTACGTGCAGTAAAGGCAGTCTGTGCCTAAGGATCTTTTGCAGAAACTGTTGGATACTGCATCTACCCAAATACCTGGTTGGATTAGTCAGGATTTTTGTGCATCACTCTTCTGAACTCAGACTAAAGCATCCTGTCAGTTATGCTAGCTTAAGTCATCCGTGTGCCTTTGAAAAGTCTTCCTAAACATAGGACACCAAAGTTTTCCACAGTGTTTCAACTGGCCTTCAGCTTCTTCTTCAAAAGACCAGGAGTCTCCCATAGGTTCTGTGTTGTATCTGCCAGTGCTGGTGCCTGTCTCTGGTGTCACCGGGCGCCTCAAACAGTGCTGGACTCCTGTGTTTATGTAACTAAACTCTGTAGGTAAATGTATTTAAAGGATAATTTATGAATCTTGATTTCTATTTCAGTTTGGATTTCTGTACTGCTAGGACCCTTTCAGCAGGTGTTTTTCTGGTTTATTTATTTATTTATTTATTTTTATTTTAGCCATGCAATTTTTTTGAAGTATATACCTGTATTTCAGACAAATGGACTTGGCTTTCTAAAGATATAGAATCAGCAGTGCCTTAAAAATTATTCAGAAACAGTTCTATTATCACAGGGACTCTGAAGGTGAACTCCAAATATGGAAATCAAAAGGTCAGTGATACATATTTATATCAGCTGTAGACTTATATGGATCTAAGCCAAAAGTATAGAGACACCACCCAGACAGCCATCTGTAACCACATGATTCTGCATGCTGAAATTTGCTGGCTTGCTTCAGTAAGCCTTGAGAGCTTTGGAAATCCTTCCCTCAGTTTGTTTCTTCCTAAGATTTGGCCTATGTCTCTTCTTCTGCTTAAGATACCCCTTCAGACTTAAAGTATATATTTGATTCATGACCACTTCTGTCATTAGCTGAACATATTGCAAATTGTTGTAAGGTTTTATTATTTTGTACTTTGCCAAATAAGCCGCACAAAATGTTTCTCTAAATCTTTGATATTACTAGCTAAATATTCAGAAGGAGTAAGAGGATACAGTATGCAGGGAAGAATTACTGTCTTAATGAGGTTTGTCTCATTAAACAGTCTCACTCAATTAGTTTCACAGATTTTACTTTAAGAATAGGAACACAGAGCTCTAGATATCTGTAGCTAATTTTGGCTTGTTTAAAAGTAAAAGACCAACTTTCCAAAAAATATATAAGTGGAAGGACAGTAATGAATGTGGTCTTGGATCTTTCAAAAATGTAAGTTTAATCAGGAAATGAGATGAAAATACATTGTCGATTATACCTAAATAAAAAATATGTTGGCAATTTCCCCAAGCAAAATGTGACTGATTCAGCATGAAGCATTATTTGTAATATAAAGGACCTTGGTGTTCAGATTGTTTAGCCTTGCATTATTTCCCAAAAAGTCTGCATGCACATCCTACTTACTGCTGGAGTCCTTCAGCCTTTGCTGACCTGTGATAAAAGCTTGTCAAAGGTCTAAGGCAACAGCACTGTAATCTGCTGATAATGTCTAAGTGTCACCTGCACACAAAGTGACATTTTCTGTGGCAGAGTAGAGTCGCTTATCCCAGTCTGTCACTCCTTGTGTATGGACTTTGTCAGATTGCCCTCATATTGCGTTCTGCTCTTGTATGAAACAATTTACACAGAGTTCAGCAAAACTGCTTTAGGGATCATCTAAAAAGAAAAACATTTTTCAGTTAATAGATCCCTGTCTTTGACAATGTCCAGCAGCAGATGGTTAGGGAAAGTGTCTCAAAACAAGGAAAGTGTAGACTGATGCTTTCCTCAAAATTCCCTCATACCCCCTGGCCATCCAAGGTTTAGGGACTTTAAGAGCTAGAGGATGCATATGCATCATGTTAGAAGAACTTACAGGCCTTCTATAGATGTAGTTAGTAATTTTTTAACCCATGCACAATATTTGCAACTAAATGAGCTCCATCAGGCGGCATCCTCAAGTGCAAAAGCGATGAGACTGATATGCAGTACACAACACCATAGTAAGTGGATAGCATCCACTGCAGTACTGAAAGACAGGATATATTTCTAAGTGAACTACAGGAGTAGTTCACTTAGAAAACAGACACTAAGCTACTCTCAGTGACCTCGGTAGCCAAGCTAGCTTTTCTGCATCATGATATATGAACTAACCAGCTTGTACCAGAGGTAACTCTGCAGTGTGCAATGTAGACATGCTCTAAAACTCCACGGGTGTGATTCATCTCACCAGACTCTCAATGTCTGCAGTGAAACTGCCTCTAATGGAGCTGGGCACCTGCCTAGAAAATAACGGGCACTTTTAGGAAATTATACAATTGACCTACTTTGGCACGAAATTAATCATACCTCTGAAATACTTGTTCATCACTCTGAGCCTATGGGCAAGCTGGAGTTCAGATGCTGATCTTTGTGTTTGGTCAGATGAAATGCCACTCCGTTCCCATGACAAATATAATGTTTCCTGCCACATGAAACAGAGGTAAAGAAAGTGTAAGAAACTGTCTTCACTCCTGATCCAGAGACCAACATCAGCTGAAAGACTTCCACTGTCATTATACCTAGTCCAAATTTGTTGTCTGTGTGGTTCTTTATAGCATTTTGCCCAAAAAAGTTTTCAGTTCATTATATTGGTCTGGAAAGATTCCCTCCTCCTTCCCCAAAAGATCTTGAGATAATGCTATACTGCACATTTTAAATCAATCTTAATTTTGAGAAGTATGGATTTCTGAGGGCTAAATGGATGGTTGGATATTTTTCAGTATCAATAGCTTCCAGTGAAATGCTGTGCTTTTAAATCACTCTTTTTTTTCTTGAAAATAATTTTTGAAAGAAATAAATCATGAAAAAAGTACTTTAACTTCCATTTATGAAACAGTTTTGAAATGGGTCTTCTGAAATAGTTTTGTGGATATAGAAATAAGGTCTTTTCTCAAAAACATGAGAACAGTACTGTTTCAAATATATGTTATTTGGGATTTTTAATGTCTTAAAACCAATCAGGAACTAACAAAATAATACTTTTTTCAAATGGATACTGTGTTACATATTCTTTAATGGAAAAAATAAAACTTGATCATTTAGTTCAAAACATGACTGTTTTCTTCTAACATTTCAATTTTAATCAGAATGTGATTTTCCATAAAAAACAATGTTGATACAGAAAGATCAACTATTTTAGTAAAACACTTTACAATCTCTTCTATGCTTCGTAAAAATGTTCTGTAGCTTTAGTCATATTTTAAATTTACAAAATTCTTTGGGATGAAGCTAAGGTCCTATTTTCCATGTTCAAGGAAATAAAGTTGACGTTCAAGCTAAACTATGAAAAACACAAACAGCTTCTCTATTAAATATAAAGATAATCCCAAAAAAACATTCTTCTGTATTTTTATCAAATGAAAAGGAGGAAAACACAGGGAAAAAGGAAAGATCAGATACACGTTGTAGTGAAAGCCAAGTCAGAAGACATCAGTGAATGACCTGAGGAAAAAATAGCCTATAATCACCATTATGAGGTACTGATTGTAAAGACCAGCAGACGGCATCTGTATAGAAAAAAACTGTACAAATAGCAGGGGACTTGCAAATAAGCCAAATCATCAAATCCGCACATGTGGGTCCATAAGGTTGCATGTGAGCCAGGAGTCAGTTCATTAACCCAAATGACCTAAGTCCTACATAACCCAGTTATTATCAAGGCTGCCATTCATCAGCTCCTCTACCTTGAACTCCTGCTCATACCTGGGAAATAATTGCACAAGACTTACTGAGAATAAAGTGATCTGGGATCTCTTGCTCTTCTTGATAGCATCAGCACATCTCAGCTCAGCACAGGTGAAGTTCACCAAGACAGCCTATCTGATTCTCCTCTGGATTGTTCAGTTCCTCAGAGGCCACCTGTGTTCTATCAATTATATGATGCCTTATGAAATGTTTTGGGGAAAATCTCCGCTCCAGAGAAATGAACCATAACTCCCCTGATGATGTGGGTGTCTGTTGCATATCTGGGTCTTTTCATTGCTGAAGGTGCACAGAGATATCTAAATAGCTTAATGAATAATCAGAGAGGCCACACACTAGCAATATATACTTTTAGGCTGGAAATTAAAAGTAAGTTTCCAAGTATGGTAAGCATGAGGTTCCGGGACAACACCTCAGTAGAAGTGTACATGGGTTGAGCAGTCAAGAAACATACCAGTTTTAAAGATGAACATTGGTACATTCTGGATGTGGATGCCTGTGAATCTGACACTGTGATAATTAAAGTCCCTTTGAATGTGATGCTTTAAGTTCCTAGTTTTTCTGGCAGCCCATGAAATGTTAACTGCTTTAAAGCCTTTCCTCCTACCGCACCAAGAAAGCAGGGTGGAGTAGTATGAGGGAAAACGTATCTTATATTACCTTCTCTTTCCACCACCTCATAAAAATTTTCTTGATTTCCCAGTGTGGTTTTAAAACTTTATAATAAGCAGATTAAATAAAGCTCATTTTTAGTACGGTTTTTTTCTGTTTACTCATTTGTTTTGATCAACTACAGACAATATATGCACTGATAAACCATAAAACACTGACTAACAAGACATATTGCCATCTTACTGGGCAGAACTATGATGCAATCTTTCTGTTTTATTAACAATAAAATAAATATATTGCTCCTGAGAGTTTGGAACAACACACAGAAACACAGAGAAGGCCAACAAAGCCAGGAACACTGACACTCCAGTGCAATACGCCATTTGAAGCCTGATTCAATGTCATAAAATTCAAAAAGTAAGACAGATGGATGGCAAAAAGAGTGGACTGAGCTCTGTAGGAGTTCATTAATATTTACTACACTTTTGCCAAACTCTGCTGTCAGTCCTGGGTAGATCCCAGGCCATGTGCTGAGTTTTGGAGGATTCCAGTCTCTCTTGGCCTGAGCCCAGCAAAGCACCCTTATTCAGCACAGCTTGGTAGCACATCTCCAAAACTAACTTTGCTCTCCTGCATGGAGTGAGATTTCAACACACCAGCCAGGTCCTTAAGCAGGTATGTCTTTCGAATTAACAAATTCTCCAAGTTATAAAGAGAAAGGGATCAAAGTTCAAAAGTAAGTCATGATACACCCATATCCCTTCTTGAGGGATGTATTTTGGGTTGCTCTGCTGACTTTGCACTGAAAATCCTGAGAAGCAGTCACAAGGTTCATTCCATCAGCATTAGCCACAACCTCCAGCTGAGGGCAGGCAAACAACAACTGCAGGAAACGTCTTAAAACATGACAGACACTTCTGCAATGATTGCTTTACTACAACCTTCATTATGTTTTCCCAGTGTACCTGGAAATATCCTGTTGCAGAGAGAATTCCAGGCCAGAAAATTGTATATATATATTTAGTACACACTTGATACATTGCTTTGAAAATTGTTGTGGTGCATTTTGCAAAACAGAGTTTCTTCCCCAAAAGATGCCTACAGAAGCTGGGCATATTTTCAATACTCAATGGATTGTAGGTGTGGTACCAAGGATGCTGGTACATCGTGCTCTGTGACACAGTGTGCCCTGCAGAAAAGCTAGTTTAAGTTTCTAGATCAGTGTGGTTGTATTCACCTGCCTGAACCCTGGTCTAGCAAGCTCTGTCTCTCACGGAGAGTCATTCATTGATGAGTTATGCTGGTTTTAGTTCTGCTGTTCATGCAGTCATTGTCAGTTCCAAAATCTCCACCCTATCTCTGCTCTCATTGGCCACACATGCTGAATCTTGATTAAGTTTTTGTTACAATGTCTCTATAATCCTCTTTTTTTCCCAGCTAATCACTGCTCCGTCATGCACTCTACCTTATACGCTACTAAGGAACAATGTTTTGTTTTGTTTTTTTTCTAATGCATCCCCTCTCTGTCCGCAGCAATGTTTCCTGCTGGAAAATCACTGCATTGTGGGGAAAAATCAAAAGATTAGATGATCTTCAGAGGTCCCTTCCAACCCTGCCCATTCTGTGATTCTGTGATTTTGTGCAGTATAAAAAAAAAAACAAAAACAAAAAAAAAAAACACTTTTTTTAATTTAAAACATTTCTAAAAGAAAAACATTTGTGTTCCTAGTTTTAAAATGTTTCTAAAAGGAAAATGTGAGCTCAGAAAACTTAACTTAGTTTTTCTTGCAATTGCAAGACAAGTATTTCAAAAAGACAACCCAGAAAAATTATCTTTGCATCAATTTGGAACAGACACCCCAATTTGGAACCCAAATGTAGAGCCATAGCCCTGCAGAGAGGATGATATTGGTATGCAGGGCATCAGATCTGCTCCTGGCATCGACTGCATAAATGGCTGTGCAGCAGAGCAGAGTCCCTGATGCCATTGTGCTGGGGGAAGGCTGTGATGCAGGGAGAGGGACAGAGCAGCTCAGAGCAGGGCTTTCACCGGAGCACCCTGCTGCAGACATTACAGAGAGAAGCTGGAAACACGAGAACTGCCTTTCATGCTGCTGCAGCGTGTTTATAACAGATGTGGCACACTGGTACTGCATGGGCTTTCTGGCTGCAGACAGCGTTTCTAACACCTACCAAAAGCTCTTACAATGGAAGAAACGTCAGGCTAGCTCAGAAAAAAAAAAAAAAAAAAAAAAAAAAAAAAGCAGCCAAAATGTAATCTTCTGAAAGAGAACAAGAGAAAGAGAAATTTGCCAGAGAGAATCTCTCTATACATTATTTTTCATTTCTTCTCTTAGCCTTCCTTAGCCAGGAATCCAGATTGTTTTCTTGTTGTTTATTTTATCTGAATTAATCTACAAACGCCCATTTTTACTGTATTTCCATTAGATACAGATGCCATCATTATGTGCCAGTGCATATTACCAAGCAATTAATCTCCAAAATTATAATTTCCCTTTTTATTGAAAGCAACTATTCTTGAGTTCAGAAAATCATGTAAAGGTTTGGAACAGTGTAGCTAAATTCATCTGTAAAGGTGTGATGCTGATTGGAAAGAAATTCTCTCTAAAATTACAAGCCTATGCTCCCATTTAGTATAATTTCACCCTAATATAAAGCATGACCTCCCATAGTTTGTGTGCCTTTGCAAGTTCCCCTGACATTATCACTCAAAACTCTTACTCCTTTGTTACCCACTGTTAGGACGAAAAGTTGTTTTTGTGGCACACACAAGCCAGAGGTGACACAATTAAATGAAACTATTTGTCACAGAAAATTTAGAACTCCAGGGAATTAGGATTGGCAGCCTCTTCCCCTGGGAGCAATATATAAGCTTCCTAAGTTCAGTAAAATGTATTCTCCCCTCAGCCTTTCATCCACTACCTTCAATCAATATTTCCATCTTTAAATACAGCCAGTCCAAAGTTACACCATACCTGCATAGTTATTAGTACAGTTCTAATTTGATGGGGTGGCCAGGGGTCATTTGAGGGTATGAAGTGAGGAAAAGCTGTAATCAGCTTTCAACATTTTTGTCAGGAACCAGATTTTCCAAGAGCAAAATCAGTATTCATTACTATTATTTTCCCTGAGAGTTCAAAGGAGGGGACCTGACCTCCACCCGCACAGGATCTGCAGGTCCCATTTCCTTCCACATATTCCTGTCCCAGGGTAAGACCCAGAGCCAGCCTGCACGACTCAAACACCATTCATTTTTTCTTGCTGGAGAAGGGCTACAGCTTGTCAAATGGATTTCTAGTGCTTCTCTCTTCTAAAACTGGAGCTAGCTTCCCCCAGGCTTCTGCAGCAAGGCAATAGAGGCAGATGGTTTATTCTGCACCTAATGGCTTAATCCTCCAGCCTTAAGAAGATCAAAATCTTTTATGTCTAATGCCATCTACTCTAGCCCTGCTCCTTCGTGTATCTCTGTGGTGACTGAAGGCAGCAAGTCAGCACTTAATAATGCACTTCCCCATTCCCCAGAGCTGCTGTCCTGTCCTGTTCTCTCCACCGCAGCTCCTCTGCCTGCCCCAGTCCTGGATTATGACCACACAAACATCTTAAAATATCTGCAAACTCCTCCTGGACTCTTCTCAACTTCTCAATCCACATCTTCCTCCTCAAACTGGGCCTCTTCCCACTGCCTCCACCTGCAGAAGCCTTCCTTCCCAAAGCCCATCAATCAGGTACATGTTCTCACCTCCCTCCCCATCAAGAGCACTTAGTCCTCACTGAACCCAAAGAGCAAATATTGGAAGAAATGTACTTCTTAAAAAAAAAAANCCCTGTTCTCTATCAAAGACATCCCCATTTGAGATTCCCCTCAAAGACAACAAGATAGAAAGCTGCATCTCTAATTTTGAAACAGCTTGACTTTGAACTATGAACAAGCTGGGCCCTTTATTATTTTTAATACTAATCATGTACTTACTTGTCACCACTATTAATTACATACACCACAGGCATACCAAGTGTCTCACTGCACTGCAAGTGCACAGGGTGAACCAGAACATGTCCCTTCGTGCTTATAATAGGGCTTCTGAAGAGGTTAGCTTTCATTTTTCAGTTCAAACACTTAATATTCAGACACTGCCACGGACACTATTTGTCTTTCTAGCTGATACCCATTCCAGAACCAGCAGCAGAACAGATGATGTATAAAGAACAAATTAAAAATACAGAAACCCTTGTCATCCTTTTATTATGCAAGACCCTAAGTCACCATTTTATTGTACTGGAAATGCTCAATCAAAGAAACATGCATTTATTTCATCTCTAATTAAGAGGGTGGCCAAAGTGTATACTGTAACTGCACTATCACCCAACTGCAGACTGCATTTGGAAAGTGTTTCTGAGGTATGCACAATATTATCATGAAGCTGAAGAGTGTGGAATAGGTCAAATAAGGTTAATGGTCAAGAAGCCTAAAATAAATCAATAAAATATTTTTATGAGGACTATAGTGACTGATCATTGCCAAGGTTGAAGACAGTCTAGATCAGTCCCCTTCGCTCCTGGCTGTGAGTTGTCCCTGTCCCTGAAAGCTTCCATCGTCCTGACCTGACTTCTGTCAAGTGGCGGTACACTTCTAAATTGAATGAAAAGTAAACTTCATAATTTGGGACTGGCTTTGTTATTATCCAGCCAGAAGGGCATTGAAATGATGTAGTAATCCATTGGTGCCATTCCCAAGGAAAAAAACTAGGAAAAAGGCTTTTATTATTCTGAAATGCCTAGGGAAAGCAAGGGGGAGCAGTGACACAAGCCATGATGCTCCTAAAGTGAGAGCATAGTGAGAAAAGCCAGGAGATACAACAAAAGCAGGGTTCAGAGTGTGCCTGGTGCCATTTTAGATACTTTGGAGTAGCTCACATGGCTCCAGATGCCTCTCCAGACATTCCTAGGTCCTGCCAGCCCATGTGGATTTCTCAGATACCCTGAGGCACCTGAAAGTGCCTTGCACATTTAAGCAACTCCATCCCAGTCCAAGTCTTTCCATGCACCCGCTTCTAAAATGGTCTAAGGAGTGCAGCTTTTTAGCTCACTGTGTGCATTCTATTATAAATCATGTAGCACAAAGCCCATATGTACACAGTTACTACTGAGTCCACACCACCCACAGCCTCTGGATGCTGTCCTAGCCCTCTAACCTAGGCTGAATCTAGGCTCACTTATTGCTCGTGCATAAAAAAGAGGGGATACAGCTTCCTTTAGCCTAAATAAACCCTCCAAGCACACATGCAGAAGTGGTCAGCTCAGCGGCCGCACTGCAGAGCCCACATGGGAGAAAACCCAGCAAAGCACCAGAAAGGTCCAGTTGTCAGAAACCCACATTGACAGCAGACGGTGGAGACTTGCCTGCCAAGCATCCTGCTCTGATGTTCAGGGCTTGACACATACGAGAAAACATGAGACAAGTAAGGGCACTAGGGAAACACTGCAAGTGCATTAAACATGAGGATATCTATACTGATGATAGCTGCAGACTTTACAAGAAAGCAGAACATTATACCAGAACATTAATGTTACAAGAGCCTGTCTAAAGAAATCTTTCCAAACAAGAAGCTGAGGGATTAGATTTGAAATGGGAACTCATTAAGAGAAACTTCCCTTGTAAAATAAAATAAAAATAGAGGCTTTCCATAGATCTTGGCGTTTCTCTATGTTATAGACACTAAGGAGGTGATTTTTTGGACCAACTGTAGACTGTTGCAATGTAGATTTGTACACTTGAATGAGTCCCCATAGGTTCCCACAAAGCCACCGGAGACAGATAGGCACTTCATTTCACTCTATAGCACGTTGCAAAATATAGCAAATTAATTGTGCCCTAAAAATGTCTTTTTCTCTTCCCATCGACTGTGAAGAGATCCTTGGCTTATTAGTTGAGATGTGAGATGATTAGCTCACATCTACACTGTGGCATATCTAATGTTTATGTAATATAAATGTTACATGAAGTGTTTGCTTGTATCAGCTGTTAATGATAGCACTGTAGAGCTAATACTTTATATACCAGTATTGCATATAGCTTTTAAGACCCCTGCAGGCAGGGCCAGGAATGAATTTCTTCATCTCTTGACATTGTTTAAGAAGTTAAATAAATAAATAAATAAATAAATAAATAAGAGCTTTCACTTGTCCTTTGTTTATTTTGGGGATAAAAACAGGATATTTCCAAGTTTTTCATAATCCTCAAGGAAAATTAACACAAGGTAGCCAGCAGCATGTCCTTTGTGGAACTTATCAAAAACTTTGGAAACCTATATTCAAATTTTACTATCCCTCCACTTGTCCTAAAAGAGATGGTGCCTTCTGATTTGGGGATGGGGGTCTTTGCCTTCAGGGAATTTGCAGCCCATTGGAATAGGGACTTTTACATGGATTTTTTGTCTCTCACGTGAGTTCTCAGACCACCCTGCTACTGTGTGCCCCATGCTGAGTGAGTGCTTCTCCCTCCTTTCCCTTTTAATGCTGACAGAAAATTTCTGCCTTGAATCTAAGAAAAAGTTCTCAGTTAAAGTTTTGCTGAAACTTATACGTGCCAACAAGACTTTTCAGTGGTGTTAAGTCAACATTTACAGAAGGAGTGATCTCATTTAACTAGGCACGTGGTAGTGTTGAGGCCCCTGCATACTGATTACTGAGGGAGCAAAACAACTACCTTAATCTACACACCTGATGTTTAAATGGTTAAAATGAGGTGAGACTCATCTTTGTGAATGAAATAACAGTAATAAAATCCTAGCTAGGGCAACTAAAAAAAAAGAAAGGGAAAAAAAGCAGAGACAAAAGTGTACAAAGTGAGAAACTGGAAAATGTGAGCTGTTTCTCTGTTTCTTTAGCACCAACATCTCTTTCTTTGGGAAGCTACATGCAGATGATTCTTCTCACTGAGAAGCTGTCTCTAAAGCAGATCCCAAAAATATTATGTTTTAGTCATTTATTACAGAAAGAGGAAAAGAAAGCAGCTTTCAGTCTTCAGCAAGTCTTCCAAAACATATTTCATAACTGCTGATTAAGTTGCAGTGGAGAGTTTCAAACAAATGAGAATTTTAGAAAGTACAAATCTTTCAAAATGATGTGTAGCAAAAAGAAGTTAAATAAGCATTCACTTTCAATCTACAGGTGCAGTTTAGATTTTTCTGTAAGCCAGAGAATTGGCTGGCTCTGAGCTGCAGCCTCTGTGGAGTCTCAAAAACACTGCCTTGAAACCCTTACCTGACAAATTTCCTAAGCGTGTGTTGGTGTGTGGTGCAGAATTGACTTTAAAGAGCTGCTTAACCAAACCAAGCCCTCAGCAAAATGGAATCTGAGATAAGCAAGTAATTGGCTATATCCTAGCATCCCCAAACACCACTGTCCTTTTCTATGCAAACTCCTGTTGCACAATTAAATGAGTGCAGCTTATTGGGATCTGAATGTAGCGTAGACTTTTTCACTGCTTGTTTTCTTATGTGCTTTTTAATAAACAAAATACAAGAAAAAACAGTATTTGCATTCCAATTACACACAGAAACTCAAGTGGACTCAGGACAGTGGTAGGCATTGTACATACACATACCAGTAGACCTCAAGTAGATGCTTTTAAAAAACAACACTGAAAGGGCTGTGCAAGTATCAGCACGGTGTTCTGGGACATTATCTTGCTGTTTCTAAGACTGCCTGGCTTCGATTTCTATCTGAGCCATGGGCTCTCAATGTGATGTAGGAAAAGGCTTTGAGACTCAGATGAAAAAAATATCCTGATGCCTACCTCCTGTTGAGATCACTGGATGTTACATGCCTCTTTTACTGCTCTTCCCTCTTTCTGCAGCTCCTCTCTTCACAATAAGGAAAAGCAGACTTCCCAAATTGAAAATTCAAGTTTTGACCAGTTGTTATTCATTCATATGTTCTCTTCGTCCATCAACATCACACCTTAGCAGCATCTGACAGGATCAACCCATGTGTCTTGAAGCTGACTTCTTTTGGGATCCAAGGACTTATCCTTCCCATTAAAGAAACAGAATAGTTAATATTATTTGATAAAAAGAGAATTATTAAAACAGTATTTTTTCCCCTCAGATCACTCCCTCCCAGCTTATTCTTGATGATGAGTTCAAAGCCAGGAATATTTAAGATGTATAGTACAAACGGCTGGATTTTTTGTTTGTTTGTTACTTTTAATTTTCAATAGAGAACAAATCAATCTCATGTCTTAAAGTGACTGACAGTGACAATCTGCTTTTTAAGTTTTACACAAAGGGATTAACTAAGGAAGGCAAGGAAGCTAGTAGGAGGGCAGCTTGGTGGAGTCACCATGTCTGTATGTCTCTTACAGGGCAAGAGAAGGAAGGGAGAATTGCTAATAAGGTAAAGCTGTGTGGCAGCTCAAAGAATGAGTTGCACTTACTTCATTTTCTCTGGGGAACCCAAAAAGCTCCCTGAAAAACTCTGCACTGCATTCCCTCAGACTGTGCATATGGAGCCAGCCACAACAGACAACAAATTCTTTTTGCTTATTGACCCATTTCTTAAATATTTTGAACTCCAGCCCTCTCAGTAAGGTTTAAGAGGATGCTACTTTGGCACCGTGCAGCTGGGAGAGAGGGGAAATTCTGGAATCCGCACAGAGGAAATTCAAGCTGTGGGGATGACTGGGATGATGCCCACAACAGGACTGGGCATCTTGGAAGGTCTACTAATTTCTCTCATTGTTTTAAAAGGAGACTAACATGCTACGATAAGACCTGGTTATAAATCTCTCTTCTCTCCCGTATTTATCTTTTCCCCATCACACACTTCCCATCTCATGTCTGACCTCAGTCAGTGAAAAATAAATTCAGCAATCCAGTCATCTGTCTTATTTAAGATGTCTACTGAAGGATGGAATAAACCATGCTCCTAGATACTGGCATTGCTCTCCACTACTGTGGCTCTATAAGCCATAGAAGCCAAAGCCAAGGGGAACTGGCACACTGCGTGCAAACTGCTCCTAATCCAAGCCATACATAGGTGAAGTGCGCAGAGAATACTAGAAGGCATACAATAATGTTAACAGACTTTTGTAGACCTTTAATATGCTTCCTTTGTTCTTCTTTCTGAGCTATGGTTAAAAAGATCCACACCAAAGAGAAAAGAATAAAAAGAAAGGGTTATAGGCAAAAGGCACTAAAAACAATGAACTTTACAGATCCGCAGTTAAAAACTGATCAGAGGACAAGTTCAGATTGGCTAAAATACCTCACAGTGTAAAGATCAGGTAACAAATTCTACACGGCTACTTGCCATATTCATAACTAGGTAGCAACACGGTAAGGAAAGAAGAGCTCTTCCATTAGCTGTTCCTCCAACCTGGAGTTATGTGACTGCTTAGGTTCCCAACTGTAGATGCGAGGAGACTTTGGCATCATCACAGTTTAATCTCTGAAGCATAGAGATTTATCCCACGTATGCTGGTTTAAAACACTTTGAAAACATTTTGAAATCTCAATATTCTTTCTCCTGCCTTTACAAAAATTACACTGCATGTATATTTCTATTTGTACTATTTTGCTGTATTTCTTAATTAATACTTCAATTAAGTTCTTCAAAAAAAAAAAGTATTTCTTTTCTTTTTTTTTTTTTTCTTCTGCAGCTGGTTCTTGAAATTGTCTTGGTTTCCAGCTCCAGGCCAAGAGCCAGTGCTATGAAGGGAGTATACAGGGACTGGTTCATGTACATTGACATTACAGATAGCTGGGTTTACTCAGAGGAATCCCACTTTATGCTACAAGTATAAGTTCAGATCAAAGAGGGTTCAAGGTGTTAATAGAAGCTAGATATAATTAGAAATCACTGGAGTGTATGTTCCTGCTAACTTCCATGTGTTTTGGGAATAGTAATCCAAACACAGCAGAGCAGGTCGAATGGGGTTTCAAATCATTTTCTTTTCTTGAATTACTGCCTGGAATGCTTTTTTACCTGTCAGCACTGAGAAAACATTTTTCTTCAAAATATTTCTTATTATGGTCTTGTCTTTCTTCTAGGACTTCAGAGCCTTTTTGCTGAGTGTGCCAACAAGAAGTGGAAAAGAAAGTGTTCATTTTGTTAAGCATTTGTAGAATGACAATCTAGGAGAAAAAAAAAAAAGAGCAGGAGAGAGAAAGAATAAAAATGGGAAGGAAAATAATATCAAGAATCACAATCAACGTATTTTAAAAGGATGGAGTAACCTTAACATATAGTATAGCTGATATGTGTCAAAAGTTTATAATAACTTTCCAGATTTTATATCACTGGAATAGTAAATCTTCCAAAAATTTATTTAGCACAACGTCCATTAACTAAACACTGTAAAACTGCTACTCTGAGCACCTGGACAAGAACAAAATGTAAATCAAGATAGATTTCAGTGTTCATGCTGATGCAGTTTCATAACAATGAACAAGACTATGGTAATCAGAATATCCTCCCCAGAATTTCAAGCACTGGGATGGAAAAGGTGTGAATTGATTCTGGACCTAAAAGGGCTATTGATCATGACACAAGAACATTCCACTAAAGCATGGAAATACTGAGGATGTTTATCAATAGGAAGCAAGAAAGACTAAAAGACTAAACTATTTTCCCCCACTCCACTTCCAAGGCAAAAAAAAAAATTATCAGAGATGCTAAACACTAATGCATTTTCAATGAAATGTGATCGTTTAGAGATGGAATGGATACACCTGAACAAAGCATCTAGTATCTACATTAAAGTAGTGCTCATCACAGGGAATACCACCTTTTTTTTCCAGTTAGTGAATTAGTCAGCGTAGATTTGAAGCTACTGAATATGCCTGAATAACAATTTCCTTGAAGGAGGTCCAGTATGGAAATAACAATCTGATTATCAGCTCTTGCTGGTCTCCAACTGCAGCTTTTGGGTATCTCAATCAAGATCAGGATCCTTTTCTTCTGGGCACTGCACAAACCCATGAGGACAAACACTTCTTAAAGGGCAATGGACAGACAACGTGAGGGTAGGATTCAAGTCACAGATTAAAATACCTAAAGTCATTTCTTTAGGTACCTACAGGTCAGGTAGGTGTCTAAACTCCCATAACAGATCATGAATCTGTAAACTGAACACCATCTGCACTGTCATTATTCTCTTTTGACATGTGAGAAACTCAGGCACAGAGATGAGAAGAACCTGAACTATTCAATTAAATCAAAGTCTTTCACTAGGAACAGTGGATTACAAGGTCAGATCCCAGTGCCTACCAATTCAGTTTCATGTACTAATATACTACCAAAACATCCAAACTGGGATGGAAAATATAACACAGGACTGAAGTGAAGACTCTGCCCTCCTGGAACATCAAGTAGAGACCTGGCAGAATACCCTGGACCATCTCAAATGGCTGTGTCTGGATGTTTAAGCAGCAAGGCTGAGCTTGCGTTATTATCCAGAAAGACTATTACAGAGTTAATATCTGAACCCCACCTTGTCAATCCAGAGGTTTACGCACAGGACAAAGCAATTTTCTTCTACTTTTTTATCAAAAGTCAGCTCATTTGCACGACCACAGACTTAAAGCACTGACTGCTGTAAAGCAGAGCAGCTTTTTGTCACGATGCCATGAGACAGCCCTTTGCAGATGAGGAACGTGTGTATTTGAGCAGCATATCCTATCCCTGAGCTTCTGCAGCCATATCTTTCACATCTTAACACCATAGGATGTGTGCTTCCACCTTTTAGAGTGGATTACCATTTTTCTGGTGTTCCTAAATGGTCAAAGGATCCAAAAACTTACATAAGAAATACACATTTTTAGAAACCAATAAATTGTCAATTTAATTTGACCTTGAGTGATGAGACTAGTACATGAGACTGAGCTTGGGAAATGAAAAGAGAAACTGAGGTAGTTGTTGAAGTTTTGGGCACTAAACCAAAATAAATATCAAAGAATTGACTTGGAATAAGCACTCTAAATTGTAGCTAGCTAGTAACCCAAAAACCTGGAAACGTTGCTTTATATCATGGCAGGACTTCCATCAATCACCGAGATAAAAGGGAAGTCCTCTTTTAGTAGAAAAAGATTTTCTACTAAAATTAACGGAAACAAAGGTTTGAAGTGAAAGAGATGAGAAGAGAGGAAGCACAGATGAAACTATGCCCAGCAGCTGCAATGCCAAAAGGTAAGAACCCAGCAGTTTTTGCAGATACTGTCTCAGGAACACGATCCACCCAGCTCGTTACCATGTCTCCTACAGTGGCTAGGACTAGATGCTTCAGAAAGCACCAGATGCCTCCTCATAAGATAAAGGACTCTTTCTTCTTTCTTCTCAGTAAATTTTGCTCTTATTAATTCAAATTATTTTCTAACTCCCAGAATGAAAGTAAACTAGAAGATTTGCCCATATCTACACAGAAATATTCTCTGGGTAAATTTGAAAAATGCAGGTGCTAACTTGTTCCAATCATTACTCATCACGGAAGCATCTCATTTTGCCTATTCCTTCTCTTTCAAAGGCAAAGCTTCTACAAAATCTCTGTGGCTGACAATATATGTATGCAACAGTGAAAATGAGCCCAAATTCTCTGTCCAAACCCTCAGCCTGCAGTGGTGTTAGAGTGGACCATGTCCATGTGTCTTCAGGGGAACAAATTTGTGTTTGATCAGTTCAGACCACAATGAGCTAAACTCAGTTTGCCTTTGCCTTTCCCTGTAGACATGCTTCAAGGTCAAAAAAAAAAAAAAAAGACAAAAAAAAAAGCCTTTCCTTCATTCGTCACAGTTTTTTCTTTTGAAACAGGCTGTCTTGGAGAAAGGGTTGGCATCCCAGATTCTCCCATATTTGGTATCCAGATTATTCAAAGTAGACTTGGCAGTGAAAGGGATAAAAGCTCTGTAGTTTAAACCCTGATATTTGTTTGTGGGACCTGAGGGAAAAGGTCCAATTTTATATTGTTCAGCTTTTGCTTAGTAAACCATGCACTTTTGGATGCAGAAATGTCTGAAACTTGGTCTGTTATTACAATGTGATGTACAATAAAACATGATCTGAGATTTTGAAACACCGCTCGCAGCCACTGCTTTGATACAGTGATTTGGAGGAACTGCTCAGCCAACTCAGTAAATGAGGCAAAATATTTGCGAACATGTAGCAGACGTGATTTTTGTCATGCCTTGAGCTGATTATTTTTTCCATTTCCAAAGTGGGGCAGAGAGGGAGGATTCAATGAGCATCCTTTGAGCTACAGAAAGTGTTCATCATTAGAAAGAAACCGTGGGTGGCAAGAGCACTGTTCTTTCAGAAATGCACAGTTTTAATTTCAGTTCTGAGAGAAGCCCCTAAAGTCCACCTTTACCTCTCTTTCTTCTCTCCCCTTGTGCTTGTTTTTCAACTTTTAATGAGGAAAACTTCTCTGAGTCAAGAGATGGCAGTGACTCATGCTATGTGTCGGAGCTATTGTGCACTTAGCACAGCCGCAGGGGGGAATGACACTTACATATTCATTTCCCCGAGGAAAATTAGAGCAAATTCTAATTCCCCAAATTAGAGCAGAGACAGTCCAAAAGCCATTAATACCGCCCACGTGCTTCACCTCTCTGCACACTGTGTGTGTTATTTCTATGTCTGTAGCAGCTGCATTGGAGAGGAGGGCAGGGGTGCAATGCACAGGGCCTCTTCTGTGATGAGAAAGGGCCGCAAGCTAGAAACCACAGGGCTGGAGATCCGGAGGAAAAGGGGGGTTCAAGTGTAGAGTTATGACTGGCAACTTCTGCAGGTGTGTTCATCCTTTTATCCTAGTGCCTTTGATGCCAACTGCTGAGGAAAGAAAAGAATAAAAAATCTTCCCAGACATATAAAAAAACTTCAGCGCCTGCCTTCAGTTTATGTTACACCTACCCACAAGATCAGCCTTTTCTTAATGCTGAACTCCATTCTGATGGACACCCAATGTGTGGCACTGCAGACTGTTTCATCTGCAGAAAGCACCAATTCCTTCACATCCACAGTGCTGTACTCTTCTTCCTGTTTCCACGCTCCAGGACAATGATGGGTCAGGAACTGGACAAACAAAACCAGACAACAGAAAGCAGGGTACCGCTGTCACCAAACACCTGTGATGGGAATAATTTCTTGGGCTTCATTACACTAGACCATGTCTGCTCCTCAACACACGTTACCTTCAAGTCTCTTCAACAGAGCAGCTAAGGAGTTGAAAATTCCTTTCAAAGAAGTAATAGATGTACTTACTTCCCTAACGGCCTTTCTTTAAGCTCAGGACACTCTGATATTGCCACCACAGCATAAAAATTCAGTGCTTGTTTTCAAGTCTGTCATGCACCTTTTTAATGACCTCATTAACTAAATCGAGGAGGGATGGGAGGGTTTAGTGGGTGTTTTCTTCAAAGTAAATTTCAGTACCTTATGATTATAAGAAAATGTATGTGCAGTTGGAATTAGAGGGAGGCTACTGTGCATATGCAAACCAGAGCAACCAGACAGGTATGCTACTTCTGTCCCCTTCAGCCCTCTCTTTGCTACCGCTGTTGACACTTAAAAATATCAAGCTATTATTTTTCCATGACTCAGGAGGAAGGTCTCTGGCTTTATTTTTTTGTTGTTGTTGTTCTTGTAGTCGTAATATTAACCCCCAAATTAAAAACAACTGCAACTTGCCCCATTTTCAGTGCCAGTTGCAACTCCACGACACTGCCAGTGGGATGTTTTTAAGTGCCTAACGGATTAAGTCACTTCTGTCAATTAGAGAGTATATTGTTTTCTTGGGTACTCTTCAAAACCCTAAAGTGATACCAATAGCACATCCTCTTGCAGCTGGGGGGACCGAGCTGCAGTGCCCTAAAGTTGTGAGCATCCTTTGTGTATAGCATGAACTCAACCAGGCTAGCAAACTCATACACCTGAGGATCCTGAGCCAGCTGCCACCAAGCACAAAGATCAGCAATGCATGAGCAGGCACTGTGCTAGACTATACAGCAGCTGAAGCTCTTCTAGCTGGGCATGGTGTTTACTGCATGCATGACCTGTCAAGACAGTATCACAGTACATCTTAAAAAGTGCCTTTTTTTTTTCCCCCTAAAGTACTTGAAAACGACTTGCCAAATATTCATGTAAGGCTATCCAAAATGGTGTGATGCATTGGATTACTTTTGATATACTTCATTTACTGGTTATACAATATTTGGGAAATGCCTTAGCTCCTGCAGATGGGTTATGGAAGCAGAAAGAAATTGCTCCCAATGCATTATGCCAGTTGCTTTTGTTTTTTTTTAATTCTGGCAGCGAGACACAGAGAGCAGACTTCAAGCCAGAAACTGGTCTGCTGCCTAAAGCAGGTTTAAATTGCAAAGGTAACTAGTGATCTCTGAACCATGCATACAGTAGCACTGATGACAGGAATTGTATTTGGTAGGTCTCAGTCTGAAATTTTGGATCATATTTTATGCTGATGTAAACTTATACAACTTAACTGACTGTATCAGAAGTGGACCGGTCCAGACTGATGGAGAATCTGACCCAAATACAAAAGCTGTAATTCATCCTGAGCTGAAACTCTCTATGAGTTTGGAGAGGATCACTGGGGAGTTTCCACTTGCATTGTGTGAAGTATGTGTCAATGTAGACATGCCAGAGCTATTAATCAAAATAAATAAATAAATAAATAAATAAAACATATCTTCTCCACTGGAAAACAAAATTTCATTCTAATCACATGAAAAGAAGAAATGTCAATTTCTGACATGATTTTTCACCTGAAAAAAAGGGTTAATAGGTGTTTTTCTGCCTTCATCAGTTCAATTATTCTCAGGAGTTGTGGTTCCAAGTTTCTTGTGATTTCGTGAGGATCCAGCTAAACTGCATCTTTCATGATGTTGCATTGCAATGCCCAAGGAATAGGCAGGTCTCAGATCCTGATGTTTCAAGCTTTTATTTCAGTTATGGTGATGTGAGGAAGCGCCAGTGTTGCCCCCTGAGATGACTTAAATGTCAAAAAAGGCAAGATGCAAAAAAGGAATATATGACAAACAGCAGGATGAAAGTAAGAGGCAAAGAAACAGCAAGAGCAAAGAGCTTACTATCTTACTTCTATCACATGTCTGCACAAGTACTCTGTTCTGAATCATAGAAAAATATTTTAATAGAAATATAGAAGCACGATCCACTGTCCCTTCTCTCCAACCTCTGTCCATTACCTCTTGGGGATTTTTCTGTAGGCATTTCAGCAGAGCTTTCTCATTGCAGACTTAAAGGAAGATGAAGAGTAGTCAATAACTAAGGAGTTTTGTGGAAGAAGCCTATTGATTGATGGATGGCTAGTGGTTAGTGACTGAACCATGTAAGTAGACAAGGATGAGAAAGCCCTCAAAAATCAGTCAACAAAAAAGAAACTGATGTGGAGAAGACAGGCAGTTTGCACTGTAGAGTGTATGAAAGGACCTTCAAGCAAAGGAAAAGCCCTTGATTGTGTATCTTGAGTTGATTAGAGCAGAGGTGGGTAGATGTAGGGGGCCAGAGAGAACAAAAAAGGGCAACAGCCAACATGACAAATAATGAGCTCTGAGTGAGAGCAGCCTTGATCAAAAGACAAGATGTTCTCATGCTGATAATGGAGGAAAAAGGCTTGAATCTGACTGGGATGCACAGTGTAGTGGAGAAAGAAGCCAGGGAACTGCAGGCTGGGTCAGGTAGCGTGGACACAGGTCCTCAGTCATATGTAACTCCAATCTTCCAACAACGCAAAGTTGAGGTCCTGCATAGGAACTAATTACCTAAATACTCCTGGGAATGCAGCATGACCACGGGACAGTTCTGCAGTGATTTGCTAGCCATGAGTTGCTCATGCCTCTGTAGTCGTGCGTTCCCAGTAGTACTGAGAGCCAAATTGCCACTGCAGTCAACCCCCAGCTCATAGGCAGGATGCAGGAGCATGGTCCCTAATGAACATTGGGGAAAAGTGGACAGAGCAAGGGGAGAAGTGCAAGTGCATAGTTAGGATAGGACTGGTCTGATCACAGATTAGAGGTACCTAAACATAACCTTATACATGAGTTGGGTGCCTGACTTCTCATCACAGTCATTAGAGATCAAGGAAACAATTTAGTTGCTGAAACAAGTGTCTAATGTGATTTAAGAAGCTCCAGGGAATGTTGTCTGGTCTCTAGCAGCTGCTTTAGAAGGGCACAGGTCTCCCGTTAATCCTACATCATATTTATTAGCTTGCACAGATGTCTCATATTCTGGGGCCTCTCAAATTGCACTAGGCAACACCTATGAACATGAATCGAGACCGCATGTCTTTCTAGGAGGCAGACCCTACCCTTGTTAAATAACCAGACGTGAACTTATTTCTAACGATTTGTGAACATCAACTGCTCATGTACTTGGTTTTTCATCTGTTTCTTGCTTCTAAACAACCATCAATTAATAGCAATGACTGGGACCCAAAGAAGCTTATTATTTCACTGAGACACTAGAAACCCTCTTCAATGTGCTAGTTTAGAGATACAAAAAGGCAAGTTCCTGTTTTGCAGAGATACAGAAGTTGGAGAAGAATTGGAGTGGAAAAGGGTAATTAGTTTCTAACACGCAGGACTAGCTGAAAGATATTTCCTTGCTTTGGGCATATAGGACATTTCTAACGAGAAAGAATAGAAATATTTCGTGCATAATCATCCTTTGTGATTTAGCACAGGAATGACCCTGGAGATGCCAGTGTTTTCGGTGACATGAAGATGGACATGTAAAGGTCTCTAACCAAGTATGCACAGGTGACAGTGGTTTCTGTTTTTTTCTTTCTTTAGTACCTTATAACATAAGCCTTTTCACTCAGATTTTTGAAGGCTTTGTAAACAGATATGATGTATTTCTGTAAACTCAATAACACAGATAGTGTGTGGCCTAATTCCAAAGCCTTTTTCAATCAGTGACTCTCTTCTTTACCTTTAGGACTTTTGGATCAGAGACAATAGGCAAGATTTCTAAGTATAATGTTAGAAGAACCAAGATCCCCAAATCCTCACAATCTCCATTAGAATTCCCACATTCCTCACTTTCTAAAATACCTCCAAACACCTGTTCAGATATTATTAAAACACAAAAACCACCCTGGTCTTAAGTGACTTCTTTAATATCATAGGGAGATCTGTGCTAAAAAATGAAGTGCTGCTAATTCTACAAAACCATTTCCTTTAACACATCCTCCTACCTCCTCCTACCCGCTCCATGTGTCTGCTTCATCCATCTGTTTCATCTCATGAAATGCATGGATCATGAGCTCCATGGAGCACATCCAATTTTCCTTGCCTCTGTAGTTGAACATTCACATTTTTCCATTCTGTAGACAAGCATAAATATTGTGTAGTGAGCAGTTTGCCTTGTTTCCAATTTCAGCATGTCATATTCTGAAAACTATCCATTATTCAGAACGGTTCATGGGTTTATTTATCAATTAATACATTGTGTTATGATCTTTGACTTCCCCATTGTGTGCATTCTCAATGCACATTGCTATTGCCGACCCTTTGCTATTTCTGGGTAACTACTGAGTTACACATTAATCGATCAGTGAAATTGAATCTGCGTGGTACTGAGCTACAGCACCTATGTTTCGACATCTGAAGGCTTTGGCACTGCTGGAGCCTCTGAGCCTGAGTCTCCAAATTCATCTTGGTGCTCAGAAGCTCTTGCAATGACATTCTTACATGCCGAGTCCTGCCCAAGGAGGACAACAATTCAGGTTGCAATGCAGTTAATTTGCAATTGAAACATGCTGTTCAATCTCAAAGTGAGCATTTTGTGGATAAAGCTAATCCACTAGAGTATTCATAGAAAGCAAACAGAAAAGATTGGAAAAAGGCAAATTAATTTACTTTAAAAATGAAGGTAAATATGTGTGGAGTGCTTAAGCATTCACCCAGCCTGACTCAAGGTGCCATAATCTGCAATAATGAAAAATATTCTTTTGACCTTCATGGGAGGAAAGCACTAGCCATTTCAATAGATTTTACTAACACCAAAGTCTTGCTCTAAAGAGCAATTTTTAATTAAAGAAGCTCACTCTCATTGCGATTGGCCTTGGTGGCAGTGTAAGGGTGTGTGCAAGTACATTGGTAATAAATTTTTCAGGTTTTTACCCTGGAATTCTATCTCTCTTGTTTTTCATAACAGTTGATATTTGCAGTTGTGGCCAGGGCATACACCCACTGACAGAACTGAGAGAGCAGGGCAGTCAGATGAAAAACCCGAGTGTGGAGATTAAGAATTGTGACTTTATTTTAAAAGAAAAACACGTGTATTTAGCTCAGATCAGTATCAGTATAGTGAACCGAAGCAGCCACAGTTTCTTCTTAATTTTTTGGACTGTTTCTTTCCAGCTATTTTTCTGTTTTCTTTCCTTCATGTTAAGAAAGTGATCCTATGAGCTCGCATTTTGCTAAACACCATGTTTGCAACTGGAGGAAATGCACAGGAAAGCATCATCCTTTGTCCAGTCGATTCATGTCACCACAGCCAAGAAGAGTTCCAACCTGCAACATCAGCTGGGCCATTTCCAGCAATTGCAGTCAATATTTGTGCATGTTAGCATCTTCTGTTGTTTATGTGAGACCGTCATAAAGCTTAAGTTCCTGTAGAAACGTATTATTAGAGAAGGATCTGCAAAAGCGACTCTTATATCTCATTTTTGCACTCCCAGGAAAATGAAGAAAAAGTCAGGGAGGATTTGGTAGGCATGTGGACCATGGGTTGTTCCAAATGCCTACCTGATCCAGGCAGAGAATACTGAAAGTCATGTAAACAAACACGATGAGCCTTTTTAGTCTTATCATTGATGAATATCTACTTGTAACTCAAGAATACTTACTTTGCTACACATTCAATTAAAATGGAACAAGCAATCATGCTGATGTGGGCAAATACTTAAACAACGAACTACACAAATGTGATGTTTGTCAAAGAGCAATCACTAGAAACCTAAACACAATAAATAAATAAATAAATAAATAAATAAATAAATAAATAAAAACACAGTGAAATGTAAATGTTTAAAAAAGAAGACAGATGCTTCTTTTTAGACCTTGAACTTGAAGGCCATATTCTCATAACAAATTTCTGTTAACATCAGAAGTAAGGTCATGATTTACTTGATTCACATGTGAGTAAACAGAATTCATCTTAATGCTTTACTTTATGCATTTACTCTGCATGTTCCCAAGTCTCTCTCTTTAGGAAATCCTGCACCTTGACGGAATAAAAAGCTATAAGGTGAACTGAAAAAAAAGAAAAGCCCAATCATCTCATTTACATGGAATCTATCACACTGCTATCTGAAGGACTTGGAAAAAGAGAAACTTGGGGAAAACATCCTGTTGACTAATTTATGGTGACCTGGTTCAACCATTGTGAGAGAAGTACTGGATTAAACACCCTCCATCCTTCTTCTTTCTCATGACTATGAAAACAGGATCAGAGCAGGCAACAGGAGCAACCAGTACTCTGGAAGCTGACTGCAGTAGCAGAGGATGTTGAAGATATTGAGAAGCTAGGTGGTGGGAAGTGCAAACCATAGATGAATCTACAGTTAAAGAAAGCTTCTTGGGATTGCATGATCCTAAGACAGGTTTGTGCTTAGCTGCAGTTTGACCATCCAAGCAAAGCTTACAGTGATGTATAAACATATAACATAAGAAGTAAAAAAAAAAAAAAAAAGAGTCCCAGTGTGACCAAAATGCCCAGACAATGCCTTGGGGAGCAGATCATGCCCTGTGTTCTAGCAGTAGGTGAAATAATCAATAATCCTTTCTGGTTTCACTTCAGGGAGAACTTCTTCTTGACCCCAGAGTTGCAATGCAGTAAACCCAAATCCTTAAGCAGGACACACTACCCAGGAAACTTGGGCAGTTTTCAGCACAATTTGGGGCACATATAAATCCCGCCAAGTGTCCCACCTCCAGCTTTTGGGTGCCTTCAAGCACAGAAACCATGTCCAGCTTAGACAACTGGCCATCACACTTCAATGTAATGTGACTCTTACTCACTAAATAATCCTCAGTTTATGGGACAGCTAAGAATATTACAGTATTCCTGTGCCTAAAGTAGAGTATGTATCTCCATACTTATGGGTCCAGGAGAAGAGAAATAATTAAGAAGAATGTGGATATGGAGAAGAAGAATCAGGCCAGGGCAAAGTCACAGTGTTCTCACTGATGGTGGGCTGCTGGCAGAATAACAAACATCAGCAGTGATTTCCGGATATTATTGCAGTAGGAGGCTTTATATAAGTGAGTAGGAAGGATCTTATCCTAAAATTCAGAAATCTGATAAAACTTCTTAAAGCCACAAAGTCTTTGGCTTGCTAGCAATGGACTTTTCCAGAGTACGTACAACGTATTTACTGAAAATAAATTAAGTATTTACTAAAACTTCTGACCACAGAAGAGGATGGTCTGCTCTCTTCTGCCTCTCAACTACATTAGTTTCCGGCCAGGAAATACATCACTGGGGATCTCAACAGTGACCTCTTTCCAGAGTGTGGGGGATTTATATTCGGCTGTATAAAATTCCCCCCTTGCCCTTAAATTTACAGCCCTTTTCTGCCCTCTGAACATTAAACTTTTGTTTACATGTATTAACCCAATTTGCTGCCTGTATTATATATGTGTCTCATAGCATGTGCTAAGAATCAAGCATTTCTATGTGGTGCCTTGTTACATTTATCTCTTGGCTGTTTCACTTGGTAGAGAAGGATCCAAGGCATTTCCCCTTACGCTCTTCAGATTGCAGCTCCATGAAGTGTGCTCTCACAGTAACACACCTGCACATCTCAGGATATAGTACTGTGGAAGCAGGTGAGAGAAAGAAGCCTGTAGCTAATGACAAAAAAATATATACAGTTTTGTATCATGGAAAATGTCCCTATGCTGATGCTAAATGCAGGTTTTCTGTTCTTCCTGAGGCTTGAGCTCTGGCAGGAGCTCATCAGTGTCTACTGTAGTGAGTCCAAGTGAGGTTGGAAAGCTGACAGTGATATGGAAATTGAGTTAATAATGAATTGGGGACCATGAACTGTCCCAGCTCCTGGAACAAAGAAACAGGATAAAAAGTTCAAAGAGAGTTTGTGGGAAGATTAAACAGATTGAGTTTATGTAGTCAGAAAAAGAAAAAGGAGCACGGGTATGGCAACATGTAAAAGACAGTAACAAAGAAGGTTAAGACCAGTCATTTTTTGTGGCCCCTCACGTAATCCAATGCAAGGTGCAATCCAATTGATGGGCAACAGCAAGGACTTCAGTAGGATAACAGGCAAAACCCCTGAACAGGCTGTGCACACTTACAGAATCCTTTCCAATAGGTTATCAAGAATAGATTGGACAAACCAACTGGTCCCTCCACATCATCTTTTGGGAAGCAATATGAACTATACTAGGGACAGGATTTATCTGCCCTCAAAGTAAGCATAGCAGGCTCTCTTTAGTAGTCGTTGGAGAAAGACTGACACGTAAGGCAATAATTGTAATCCACATGAAGGGTTAGAAGTGTTGTTCACTTATTTATTTATGTTGGTCACTTATTTATTCCCATCAACTGCAAGAAGGATGAAGGCAGTCAGCGCTGACCTGGAGATCCGCTTTTTAGGCACTTAAACTGGAGCAGGTGCCTCCCACTCATCCTTTCCTTGCCTTTCTGTTCTTCCTTGACATCAGATTCTCTTTGATTGATTTTTTTGTCATCTTATTCCCTGCTTTATAATGCTGCCAACTGTGATAGTGAACATTGCCCCGCCTAGTGCCATCTTGGCCCCCACAGCATGCATCCCTTCCAGCCCTCCCCAAATCCTGTCACACCGATGAGAACTAAGTTGGTTAGTGAATCATTTGCCTCATAAAATATTTGGTTGAAAAGCAAGATGAATCTGGAAAATCCTGATGGAATTATACCCATCTCAATGACGGGAATGTTAAACATTTTTTCAAGTTTCATCCACTTTCTTTTTTTTTCCTTTCTATGATTCTTTTGCATAAATCAAAGTGTGCACATGTAAGATGGATGAGAATTAATCTTGCTTGATTTACATATGAGTTTCTCACCTTAGGTTCCCTTTTTAGTTAATGACAAGAGGCCAGAAAAATAATGTTATTTTATCTCAGACATCTATATTATCTCTGTATTATCTCTCTATACCAGGGCTTGTTTCCCAAGTCCCCCATCAGGGCTTATTTCCCAAGTCAGGAAAGTTTCCTGAATACTTTCACACTTACTTTGGAACACGCTGAAGTGTTCCATACTTACTTTGGAACACACTTCAGATGAACTGGAGTCTTAGTGGCATCAGTTGTAGTAACCTATGCATATGCCCAAGTATTTTACTTTTTGCCTTCCATATCAAGGCCTCTAAGCTAATTGCAATCAAAATATTTCCAATATCACCTTTAAGTTTCAGAATTACAATGTCTGGAAATTGTGCTCTGTTATTACAGTATTTCAAAGATAATTGTTTTGCTTGATTGAGGAACCTCTGAGAGAACTGCCCATGTAAGAGGGAAATTAAATTCAAGGTTTGTGCTCAGCAGTCCATCTCTTTACCAATTTATCTAAAAATGTAGGTGTCCCTACTATCTGTGCATCTTATAATATAGTATCTACTATAAGAAAAAATGATTTTCTATCACACTGCTCCAACAATGTAAAGAAAATTGATCTCATTGAAGGCTGAAGGAGACTTTTCAGTCAATTGTTCTTTTGACATTGCAATATTCAAGTATGTTCTCATTAAAACAGTGAATAAATCTCATATGGATCTTTTTCAGGGTGAGAGGGAGAAGTGTGTATAACATTGAGCAATCTGTGGAAATCAGCTCTGAAGAAGAAAAATAAATAAATTTACAATACATTCAAATAGTGCAAGCCAGGACATTAATCAGTACTGTAGCAAAGCTATTTTGATCAAGCATATTTCTGCATTACTCACAAAGGTAATTTCCTCCCACCAAAACTAGTATGTGGATACCATGGAAAAGCTGAGGAACAGGTGATACCACACAAAAGGAACAGGTGATAAGGCTCTTGCAGAAGCAGGATATCTGCCATAGAGGTCTTTGGTCTTATTCTGTACTGTCTGGCCCAATGTAATGCCCTGAAACCCACTAATCCCTGTCCAAAAGACTTAAGAACATCATAAAAAGTGGTGATCTCACATTACGATACTTTTAGGCAAGAGTATCATAAAAAGTATAACGGATATGACCCAGCAGCAGACTCTACCAGCCTTAATCAGATGAGCATAGCTCAGTGCTCACAGGCTCTGCTCCCTATACATCGGCAACATTTATGTGCTTTTTGAGTGAATCAGCAGGAAAAGAAACAATAAGAGACCAGTATACTTGGGTAAAGCCATATTGTGTTGGGGTTTCTTTGATATTTCCTTCCTGCATACATTTAAAACCTGGAAGGATACTTCTTCAGTACAAACTATCCATGGATGGTTCAGCTGAAGTTCATTTCTTGAATTTTACATTTGTATAATTGATTGTAAAACTTCATAATTCATGCTAAGTTGGTTATTTAAAGAAGTCATCCAATCAAGGAATTTAAAAAAAAAAGAAAAGTGCAATGCATTTAACTAGCTAAGATAGCATGAATTACAATCAAATATACAATTAATATATGAGTAAACCTCATGCAAGCTGAAAATAAGATGTACATATTTAAGGCATGATAATTAAACATTGGAACAAATTACTGAGGCTCATGGTAAATTCTTTTTCTTCTGGGAGCTGCTAAATCAAGACTAAATGTCTTTCTAAAAAGATATGTTCAGCTTGAAGTCATTAGGTAAGAAGTGGAATTACTGATGAAAATCCATATTCACCATTTTTTAGAAAGCCCAATTAAATGTTCATTACAGTCTTTCCTATCTTAATAAGAATTAGTTTATTTGGATGTCCCTTTTCCATAGCAAGTAACATGAAAATAACCACAAATATCATTAAATGCTACTATTTCAATAGAATATGTATGCATTTGATCAAACTGCTATTTTGCTGTTTATATGCACCTTTTACATTTCTGAAGTTACAAAACCTGAAATTACTGGAAGAAAATATGCCGTTAAGGTCATTTTCAATACACTCAAAAAGCAACTTTGAAATTTCTTCCTGTGAAGAATTTTGAGATTGTTTTCATCCAATTTCAGCATAAAATTGTGAAATTTCAGTTCAGGTGGATATTCCAGGTTGGTTTTCTATGACTAACTTTTAAATACGTTATGGCAAATCACAATAATAGTAAAATAGATAATACAAAAACTAAATGTTGAGCACCTTGGCTATGTTTACAGCATTTATAGCTATGTGCAATATACCTATGTATATATATTGATCAGGTATAGGTATCATTTTTTTTTTCATAGAGGCTTTAAAAGAATAGGAACTAGCTCTTGGTCTTGCTTTGTCTTACCCCTTTCTTAGATGTAGAGCTGTTGAATGAGAAGGCAAGGAAAGAAAATGAAGATCATAAGTAAGACCGTAAGTACAATGAAATGGTGAAGGAATAAGATGGCAAAGAGTAAAGACGCTTGTTGAGAGGGCTAGAGAAAGGAAGGACAGACTCTGGGAAGCACGAATATTTCCCAAAAAGCAGCAATAATGTTGTGATCAGGCTTTGCAAGGGTAAGGTTTCACTGGAGAGGTAATAACTGAGGTAGCTGGGGGGAGAGAGAGGAATTTTGAGAGGCAATTTCCTACAGAGGCCAAAAGATTTTTTTTGTATAGTAAACTTATCGTCCATCTCAGGGATCATTCCTTCATGCTGCAGTTGTTTCCAATCCAGCCAAGTTTAGCCCTGTTTTCCAGTCCTGGACCACTCAGTAGTTTTTCGGTTTCCTCAACACTAACACCAATTAGTTAGCTACTACTACTGCTCTCCCAAGCCAAAAATTGTCCTCTTTATTTACCTTCCAGTGGGTTTAAAATTACACTGCTAGTTTGTGACACAATTCTACGTGATAGGGGGGAGAAAAAATTTAATTCCACCATTTAGTTCTGCCCAGAACAAACAGATGTAGGAGCACTCCCAGAGCATATGGGTTAAATTAGTGCCTGCTGTGTCCCAGCACCAACATTTGTCTGATTTAGTGACACTTGTTTTAAAGAGTCGGAAGGGGGTCCAGGCAGCCCTGGAGGTGGTTTTCAGCTGGATTCATCCTTAAACAGCAGTCTAATAAAATTCCACTTTTACGCTCCGTCTGTGCTGAGCCACCACCAACATAGGGTCACCAGAGGAGGCATCCCCGGAGATAAATTGCGCAGGTCACAAACTCACTGCACAGTGTCCTTTCGATGATAAAATACTAAGCAGAGCTGACATTTAAATTAGCATTCCTGTGCATTTTCCAGCTCGATAATGACATGGGTAAGACAGCCAACACCTGTGGCACCAGGAGGGATCCAATTCCTGGGGAGCTGTGACCAAAGGTTTGTCATCATCCCAAACCATTTATGTTGCAGTTGATTGAAAATAGGCTCAGCCCGCCAACCCCTGGCTGCCCTGGGATGTGCTTTGGGTTGACAAGGCTTAGTTTTATGCTTTGAGCCTCATCCCTCATTGGCTTCATGGCACTGATGTCCTTGCACCAGCCCAGGAAAAGAGAAATGAAGAGAGGAGAGAGCAAATAAATAAACACACAAAATCTCTTTGCTTCTGGAGCACAAGAGAACAGCTAAAGGAAAAGGTCACTATGAGAGCACAGCGATGATTTCTGATCACTGGCTTCTAACAGCTCCTTTCTTAACAAAGCAGCTCTCCTCCTCCTCTCCACCAAAATCAGCCCCAGGGCCTTTTCAAGATCTGAAAGCCAGGGCTTCATCATGCCATAAACACTCAAATCAATGCTTTGATTATTTTTCCCCAAGCATATTTTGATGGTTACGGCCAGGTAGTGGAGAAGGACCTGTACCTGTGGCACAGCTGGGGCATCACCTGCAAGGTAAGGCATGAAAAAGGCTGGTGGATCTTCACACCACAGTTTAGATGTGTAGTGAGGTACAGGGTTGCCTCGCCTTCTTCCAGCATAGTGTGGCTCATAAATATTATTAGGTATCGAGTGGGACTAAATGAATCTGCACAAATCAGGCAACATTACCCTGTGCCGGCATCCAGCCTGCAAAGATGTGCCTGACCCCTTGCTGCTGCCTGATTTAATTTGGAGCATACTGATGTTATTTATGGCTTAGCGGCTTTAACCCTCATCAGAAACTGAAGCAACACTGCCCGTACAGAGAGTTTCACATCTCAGCTTCCACCAGCTGTAAATGACTTGGTTTGGTGAGTCAAGAAATCTGCTAGAGATTGTTTCTGACTGCGGGAATCACCTTGTGCATCCCTGCCTGGTAAACGAGGGGTGCCATTCAGAGAGGATCCTTTCAAGGCCATCCACAGGCAAGCCAAAAGGATTTTATTTTTTTCATTTGAACCTGCATTTCACATCTTTCTGGCTGCCATCTCACTGATCCTTCCCTCCAGCGAACACCCAAAGCTGAAAACCTGCTTAGCCTTTCTCCACAACAGGCAGGGAGGTGGCTGCAGCTGCCCAGCTGGGAAGAAAAGGGAAATTTTGATCAACTTGAAACAAGAATGAAAAGCAGAAAAATTCTGTCACATGAGTGTGACTTGGCACTGGGGAAAGTGCATGAAAATCTTAGTCAGCTGGGTCAAAGCACCCAGCTCTGAGTCAGTTATTAGATTTTCTTGTTTTCAGGTTGATGTGTAAAAACACCTTTGTTTCTCTACAACTCCACAACGCTTGGTATTTGAATGTCATTATGCTGATTTAGAATCCTGACCCCCAGTTGCTTCATGGCAGGTTTAGTAAATATATCAAAACTAAAAGACCATAATAAGCTATTAAGTACAAATTGAATGGCTTGGTTAATCACTGTGTAAGTGCAGTTTTATACAGCTGTCTGCTTCCCTGGATTACACTGGAATAAATCTGCAGTGACAGATTTGACCCTTCGCTTCTGAGCTTCAGTTCCCTGCCTGTTAAAAAAAAAAAAAAACAGGGTAACATTTCCCCAAGGCACAGGGCAGTTGCAAAGACACCTACACTTCAAATGGTGATTCTCACATATCAGTTTCATAATGTTCTACTCAGAAACAAGAATGCAGAGAACTGCCAATGAAGAAGCAAACGAACAAACAAAATAAATGACCACTACCACCACCTCCCACACTCAAGTCAGTCTCCCAGACATGCGGCTGTTGAGCTTGGGCTGAAAGCGCATGAGGGGCAACCAAAGCATGACATCCTATTTTAATTAAATGAAAGCAATCAGTTCTCTCTGCTCAGGTTAGATCATGGGGAATTTTACAGCTTGCTCTAGTGGAGGCAACAGGCTGGGAGGCAGAGGTCCTGCAAGAAGACCTTGGCTCCATTAAAGCTAGTAGAAATTTCTCCCTTCCCTCCCTCCCTGCTTGTAGCAGGTCAGGATTTCACTCCTTGTGCCTATTACCAGCTCTGTTGGTGATATTACTGCCTTCACCTCCTCCTGCTCCCTGGCTGAACAATGCAGCCATTCCTGCTGGTGTGGACTATGTCAGACCTGATGCATATTCACACCATACCTGCAACAGGGCTCAATTACAGCCTGTGAGCTACAGCCTTACACGAATCACCAGATAACTCACTGACATGCTGAGCACAGCTTTCAAGCCTGACTTCTTTTTAATTCCTTAGGAAAATAGCTCTAAATAGGAAGCTGTTGTGGGACAAAACCCTGCACCTGGAATTGCATGAACACGGCAGAGAGGTATCTGGTTCAGCCCTGGTCTTACCAACGGTACCTGGTGGCTTCATTTCATTTGAGAGCTGATGCTGTAGAAGTGGGAAATGCAGCAGATCTCCCCTCTTCTTTCTGTGTTTCAGGTTTGATATCATATTGGAAGTTTCCAGATAAGGCAGATACAGCAGTAAGGGTACCAGTGCAGTAAGGTGTGGAAGGAGCAAGAGGAACTGGTAGTGTGGAAAGGGAAAGCTTCAGGGAACAGGGATGATTCTTCCAAAACTTCTCTGGGGAGTGAAGTCAGTAAAATATTTCTGTGAGTAATTCTTGCACAGAAAGTCAGAATGAAGTCATGGAGTATGCCAGAGGCAGAAAGCTGGAGAACAGCACAAATACAAAAACAATCAGAAAATCACACTGGAATAACCACATGCCTTTGAAGCCTGTCAAAATAATAAAAAAAGGATTACGGTCTGCATCACAAAATGATCTCATGCATCTCAGGATGAATAATGGGGATTTCTGCTCTAAGGTGCGAGTTAGAAAGTTGTGAGTCACTCCTGGTCTGAGACACCAGCCAGACACAGCCATGGAAGAGGCAAATGTGACCTGCAGCTATGTCATCTTCGGTGACTGCCAAGACCTCACCTGGCGTGCTTGGACAATTCAGGACATGCGCATCAAAGAAAAAGGAAATCCTACAAGCAAAGGTGCAGAAAACATATAGAATATATTCCAGGGATTGACAGGATATGCTGTTTCATGAAAAAAAAAAAAAAAGGAGACCACTTTGTTCAGTCTAGCAAAATTAAGTCTGAAAGGGATGAAATTGCAAATATCTCCCTGGGGACAAACACCATGGGGGAGGAAATAACTATTGAAGTTAAAAGACAGACTTAGCAAAAGAGAAAGTGAGTGTAAAATGGCTAGAGATGAATCTGGTCTGAAAATTAGATGGAAAGGCTTCTACCAGCCAGAACAGTGAGGTGCAGAAGCAGACAAATGTTCAGTCAGACAAATCAGAAAGAAAACCCAGCTACTTTTAACATGGATAAAGGAAAGAGTGGAACACAGTGAGTACACATCCATTTTTAAAGGGTGGGGAAA
>VXAL01009353.1:42271-106143 GCA_013399475.1 Chauna torquata
GGAAAGGAAAGGAAAGGAAAGGAAAGGAAAGGAAAGGAAAGGAAGCTGGGGTGACTTCAGGTCTCAGAAGACAGTGAAAATATAAACACTCTCCTGAAATAAATTCTCAGGCAGTTTGTAAATAATAATCAAACAGTCTTCCTGGCAAATAACAAAGAAATGGATGTCAGCCAATATAGATCTGTTAAGGAGAAATCATATAAAGCAAATATAATCTCCCGTTATGACAGGATAACAGGCCTGTAAAGAATGGAGTAATGATAGATGTCTTTTTCACTCAAGACTTTTGACAATAGATCATATGACATCCTCATAAACAAGTGAAGAAAGCAGAGTCAGCAAGAAATGATCACAGAATTGGCGCAAAAATAGTTGAATAACCAGGCTTAGAAAGAAGTTCTCAAAGGTTTGCTGTTAAAATGATGTACTGAGCAGTTTACCACAGGGTTTTGTACAGGGTCCCAAAGTATTCAGTGTTTTCACCAGTGAATACCTGTTCCATTTTGTAGGTATCACAACAGTGGAAAAACTTCCAACTCTGTGAGATGGAGGAGAAATTCAATGTGGACAAGTGCAAACTAATAACCCTCAGCAAAAATCAAGTTAGACAAATAGAGGATGGGACCCAACTACTTAAACCATTGCTTAACTGCTTAAACCATTGTGCAGTATCTGGGAGACTTTTGCAGATCCCAATCTGCCATAGTCTGTTCTCAGTGTCTCTGACAGGGGAGTGAGAATGAATCTTAAATTACATCAAGAAATACCATCTAGACATCAGGATAAATAGTCTGTGATAGATGAAGCATTTGAATACATTGTCTGGATAAGGTGTGAAATGTCTGTTACGATGGAGAAATTTAACAAAAGACCAGAAAAAAGTATGCCAAGAACAACACAAGAGTGGTTGATCCCTGCAAAAGACTGTACGACAAATGGGACATCTCAAAGTTCTTCTTCTCTATTTTACAGGTTCTCATGGAAGGGACTGTACAGTACAGCTTCTTGTGAATATGGGGAACTGGAGCTAATGTCCACAGAAGCTCTAAAGTTTCTCAAAGTAAGTTCCAAAGCTTGCTTTGACATATGTATCATACATAGCCCTTACACACATCACCATGAATGTGGCCTCTTAAGACTGCAAGAGTATGCAACTGCTCTTCTGAAACCACAGATGTGTGGGTTTTCTTACATTTTTTGGTAGGATTAATCTAATCTGGTTATTCTACAGCACTTCATTGTGGAGGTTATGTATCAGAAGGAAGTACTTCTAGAAGGATTTTACACTAGAGGAAAATAATTGGTATGTCTCTCACCTTACTAAATTTGCCATAAGGAACATTTGGATTGTTTAGGACTATGAAGATAATTGTTTCTTTGGTACAACTTTGTTTTCAAGTCAAATGCTTGTTTCTGGTGACTAGGCCAAACCAGACATTTTATTTTATTTTTTTCCCTCCCAAATCAACCTCCACCATCTTATGAATGGAAACACCCAGATAAATGAGTTGCCATATATAATTTAAAACACTTACTTTAACACTCATGAATTCCAGACTCATTTTTTTCCTCTCCGTCTGAACAAGTGCTGCTTATCTGACCAGTCTCACATGAACAGGGTTGATGATGGCTTTTGACCTGCCGCAATAGGGGTTGATTTTATCAGACAGTGGTTGCCTGTAGTCTCACATCTGTGTCTCACCACCCTGCCCGCTGCTATCAGAGCTTTACCTTTTTCAGCATTTGTGGGCAAGAGCTCTCTATTGACTCTGGGGCTGGTTTGGTAATGATCTAGCGCATCTCTGGTTATCAAACTTTCAGAAAGGTGACACAGGCAGTTTGACTCCCTGCTGTCCCCGCAGTCCTGTACTGACAGAAGAAAGGCAATATTTTTTTCAGAGCCTGCTCTGTGAAGAAGGAAGCATTTGGAGCATCTTTTCCCTGTTTACCTAATTCACTTCCATCACCCCTCCGCCCCCAAATGCAATTCTCTGGCATAATCTAAATAAGGAAGCTGAAACAAACAGCTTCACAGTGTGATTATAACCTATTTAAGTCATTTTAAAGACAGCAGATGTTTTATAGGCTAAGATTTTCAGTGCTTTGACTTCACTGACCTCTGCTACTTGGCAGGAGGCTCAAAGTAGGCCAGGGGCTGCGGACAATTAAAACTTAAAACCTTTCATTAACAGACACTAAGTCTCCAGGTCACTCTGATGCTTCAATGCACCTTCTGTCACTGTTCATTCAAGGCAGGTCAAACTGTGACAGACTCTTCTTAAAGCCTTCATAGCCAGCTGTGGCCTGCTGCCAATGGTCACTTCTTTCAAAAAGACAAAAAGCAAATATCTGATCCCTTCAGTGACCTATGGATCTGGTAAAGCTTAGTAGAGTCCATCCTCTGTATCAGATCTGAGAGACGCTCCAGAAACGTGCTTCTCTTCAATGTTTTCCAGACCAGTAACACTGTGAGCATCAGCAGTTATTTAGGCTATATTGTCCTCACCATTTCAGAGGTTTCACACAAATCCATGTTGTACTTCTAGAGCTTCACCTGTTCTAAGCAGCAGGAACAACTTTCAGGGTCACTTCTGGCATTTCATGATGCGTTGTCACCTCTTATAAAGAAATTTTCAGGCTGCGTGAAGCATCAGTTTCAAAGGCCATTTGTGAGGCTCAGGTCAGCGGTACTATCCAAGCACTCCTGAAGGCAGGATTGACCCATTTAGATTGTTTCCCCTGGCAATGGCGTGCCACAAACAACACAATTTGTCTTGCCAGTGTAGGATGCTTTCCTGATTCTGAATGAAGTGAAATGAGGAAAAATTTCTCCATCCAAACTCAGAATTCTGCTGAAGAGAACCAGCCTCTTGGCTAAGGATCTGTTATTTCCTTCATTTTTTCCTATAACTGTTACTCTTTTGAGTATCCCTTTCATTGATCTTTGTCGTTGTCTCACTGCAGTATTACAAATTGCCGTGACCACAACCTGGCTCAAGAATTTCTTTGTGTTTCTTGCTGATTTTCTATAAATGAAAGAGTCAGTGGAAGAAAACTAACTTTATATGTTGTTAAAAATAGAGCTGAATTACTGCAAATAGCATGAATCCTAGAGTAAATTTCCTCTAATATTGTTAGCATCTGTATATAAGAGGTCAATCATTTTTTATACTGTTTTTGGCTTTCCTCAGGTTATCAGAGACCAGCCACAGCTGGAGATAGAAGACAATCCCAATCTACTGGTAGTTTTCTAGAATTGAGATCCCACACATGACTGGTTTGTATGCACAAATAATAATTAAACAACTGCCCAACGTGGAGGCTGGAATGGTTTTTCTCCACCTTATGTTGACCTGGATCATCTGTGTGGGTTTTTGTTGTGTTCCTCTATCATATGGGGCACATCTAGGATATTTACTCAATGAATTGTCTCCAGGGTCCTTGCTATCCACTTGCATGATCCCAGGACATAGCTAGGTGCTGATCTCCCCCATATGAGTGGTCAGGTACATTAAAGTTGAAGCCTCAGATCTCAAGTTTACTGCAGAGGCCTAGAAAAAGTTTAGTTATCTGTGATGGGAGGTTTGGTTGTAATATCAACATTTTTGGTGATTACATGGGACAGATTCAATGGTCTAAATGTATTTTCAAGCCTTACATCCTTAATTGTACTTTAACCTATTCATGGTAGTAAGATTTGTGTTAACTAGTAAATGTAGAACATGGCTCTCAGGCTAAACTTCATTGGGGTATTTACTTTCTCAATGTTAATTGAAAATTATAACACCAACTACTCTGAATGCTAGAATATGCTCTCAGGTGGGATTACTATAAAGGTTTGCAATGCAGATCCACATAACTGTGGAAATAAAAGGAATAAAATTAACTTTGTATTCCAATCTGTTCCAGCCAATTTAAACACTATCAACACTTAATTTTTCCATTTTCATCGTTATATCTGGGGAGTATCTTCTGATGTAGTGGCCTCTGACTTGAGGACTTTTAACAAGGTCCTGCAATGAGCTGGGTGCAAAAAAGAGTTCAGCCAGCTCAGTGACATCATATAATGATCTGTGAACCAGTTTCTGGAGTTCAAGTACACGCAAAGCACCAATTGACTTCGAAAATGACTTCAAAATATAGATAAGAGGGACATAATCCTGCTTTGAATGCTACTGGCTTCAGTATGTCACCCACTTGCAGAGTAAACCCTTTTGTTTTTCATGTCTTATTTAATGTAAATACCAAATACTACTCCTGTTTCAGCATTTCCTGGTACTCTGCAGCTAAATCTGTAATTTTATGTTCTAAACCAACTGATTCAGGATTTATGAGTAGGTTTTCAGTAACAATCTGCCAACTGTGGAATTATTACATTGGTTGTTTAAACAGGGAAAAAAAAAATAATAAAGAGTCGCTGTTGTGACCCTATTCTTCAAGCTCTAACTCAGCCTCCTGCACTGCCTTTTCAATAGAGGAACGGAGCACGTAACGGAGAGCAGAGAGCAGTGATGCTGTCTGTAATTCCTCCCACAGGCTCCCGCCTGGTATCTGGATTTCAGTCCCTGGGTTTTAAAAGGTCACCTAACAAAAAGAGTATGCCACGTTATTCATTCCTCACACCCCCTCCCTCCCTATCCTGTCTCTCCTCCTGTTGGGGACAAACGCAGAAATTAGCAGTCAATGTCTATTTAAAAACATTGCTTGTATCTAAAGTGAAACTACTGACTCTCCAAAATTTTTCACTTTGTGTGTGTGGGGGGGTGGGGGGTGGATGTTAGAGAGTGATTCTTCCTAAAAAGAAGCTATTATCACCCCAGCCCTCCCAGGCCTTTCCCAGGCATCTACTATATCCTGCTACACTCAACCTTGCGTGTACAGCACAGGGGCAAGGGATTAGGAGCCCCTAATCTCTACCAGTTGAATTTGGCATGGTTCACTGACAAAATAATTCCCTTGGTTAAGGCCCTTAGCTTCCACCTCTTTCTAGGAAAAATGGCCAGGTTTTCAGTAGCCCTGCCCAACATACAGGGGATGCAGCCAACATGTGGTGAGACATTAGATACGCTGGAGAAAGATGCTGGGTCTGCTATGGGAGTCCCTCACCTCGCTGCAGTAGCTGGACCGAATCTACTAACCTAAGTAGGGTATATACTTATTGCTTTTGAGCCACGCCAGAGAATGGACCCCAGCTTGTGACCCAGCTGGTGTTGACTGGTTCAAATCCACACTGCTCACACTAGCACCACCTGGAGCAGACTGACCATACCCCCACTTCATCTAGCATCTCTTTGAGCCTTGTGTGGTGTCCCTGTAGCACTGATTGATAATTTCTCTTTGCCTTTCATCTCAAAGTGCACAGAATAGCCAGAAATCTGGGTTCACAGTGGGGTTTTCATATCACAACATCAGTCAAGTCTGGGCACTTGCGCCCCAGGACGCAGCAGGAATGGAGGTGGAATTAAGGCCACACTGGGACAGCAGTGGAGAACTGCCTGGGGCAGAAGGAGCTGAACTGACATGATCTGTGCCTACACCCTGTGTGTGGTAGTCAGAGGAGGTTCTGCTCATTCTTAAATAATGTTTCAGTTAATATACTGCAGTCAGCAGATATAGGAGAGAGAAAATGGTATGGTCCTGCTATTGCTTATGCTCAGTACTCTCTGACAATAGAACTAGCGCGTGCATATTACTAAGATCCAACATATCTGTTGCAGCACATCAAAACAATGTTGCTCATCTGGTCATTTTGTGCTTCAAGTCTATTAGCTTATTATTTAAGTATCATTTAGCAACCAGTATCATTCAGTAAGCAAGGAAGCCTGTATTTTAAGACAGTTTCATTATTTCTTTGCTATATGGTCTAAGCTCTAATATGCTCGCTCAGAGAGACTCTGGTTGGACATAAATCAGGAAATGCTTCCAGAAAAAAGTGTCATTTCTGCTTTCTTGTCGTTGGTTCTTTATTATAATCCTTATTTGTTGCAGCTCCCTACAGCAATTTCTTTACCAGGATTGCTTTCTGGTGAACTTTTTCCATCTTCTGCTGCCACTGAAATCCCTCACCATATCTGCATTCCTGTGTCATCTGCACCCTGTTCTGCCAGAGCTGCCAGGAGATTGAGGGCTCTAAATCTTGTCTGTTTTTTGTCTGTTCCTGTTCTCTTGTCTGTACAGTGCAAGGAAATGCACAAATTGTACAGTCCTCGCAAATAATGCAGTGCCCAGTCCAAAGCCTGTTAACTTAATGGAAAGCATTAATGGACCTGTTCCTTATTCCATGAAGAAACAGCACAGCTCTTCACTAATGCTGACTTCAGTGGAACTAAATCGATGTGCAACAGTGGAAGATCTAAATTTTAAAGAAAACAGCCTGTCAGCAGGGCACTGCCTCTGTCTGCCCACCACATACAACGTGAGCATAACACTGGCAGTGCCTGGTGCCTGCTGTCTCCAGAAGCAAAAAGGAGACCTGCACCCTAACCACGGTGGATAAACAGCAAAGAGAAAGCAGTGAATATGCCAAGACGTGCCAAATCAATACAGCTCCAGCATTTATATCCTCAGCAGTTATTGCTATTCCTTTGGAGCAAACATGCATATAACCTGCCTTTTCAGGCTGCATTTAGGCTAAAGGGAAGCGAGCTTCTTTATGAATCTTGTAAAAATTGGTGTGCAAGAGGCACACCCCCAAGGAGAGACACACATTATTTAGGGGTGCAATTCCACTTTAATCCTCCCACGGTGCTATGGAAAGGGTTGCTTCAACAGCTCTCTGCCTTACCCAGGTATTCCTTTCTCTTCCTTTTTGTCATTGCTGCTTTATTCAACTGCTCAGTGACCAAGAAACTTAGCTGGCTGAAACCTAACCAAAAAAAAAAAAAAAAAAGAAAAAAACCACAAGAGGGGTAGTTCTCTACCAGCTCAATTCCCTGTCTAGGTTCCCCATGAAAATGAGCTTTAGCACAAGGGAGTGGGCAGGATTGTACAGCCAAGAGGATGGAGGGAATAGGTTCACTAATTTGCTGCAACAGCTGAGACTGATGTGTTAAAGAGATTGTGTCCCAGAGCAGATGAGATAAATCCCCCTCTGGAAACACTTTCCCTTACTAGCTGCAGAGAAAGCCCATACAGTCTGTTCCAGATTGAACAATTAAATTTTCAACATCTGTAATGAGGTGAAATGGATCCCACATGTAAGGAAGGAGATTTCCAGGGCACAGAAGCACATCCACATCAGAACTGTGCAAAGCCACTCCTTCAGACTGCATATAACCCAGAAGCCTAAACAGCTGATCCCATTCATTCTGTTTTGTAATTCTGGGGTTTGGACAAGCTAGAATCAGCAAGCTTCCTCCTGAACTTAAGATAATCGTTGGGAGTGATGGAGGGCTGAGAATACAATGTGTCCTTGTTCAAATGTAGGGAAAAGCTGGTGTGAAAGGAAAGGATTTATTAGTGTGGCAGGAAACCAGACTGAAACAGGCCAATTATTAATATATATATATATCGACTTTTTTTCTCCTGATTCTTCCCCTTCCTGCTGGACTGTAAGGAGCTGGCTTATTCTGAACCTAAGGCAAAGCTCAATCTGCCAGGAGTCCTTCTGCCTTCTAAGTCCATGGAGATATAGAAGAGACATCACCAGAATAGCAATGATAGTGTTATAAAGACTTTCAGCTTTTCCTTCTAAGGTAAATGCAAGCCTGCTTTTTGAAACCAGCAGAAAAGTACAAAAGCATTTCAAGGGTCTTAAGTGAACAAGCAGAGGCTGGGAACTTTCGTATCAGCAAAGAAGGCTCCCACGAGATCAGAGAAATGTTCAGAGTCCAGTGATGCAACTCCCTTCTTGTCATTCCCCAAATTGAAAGTAGCATGTTCGCTTACATTGGGATTTAACCAGCAACTGCTGTAGCAGTCTATGAGAGGATTAAACTTGCCAAAGACTTTAGTGATCTGAATAAGGGGTAAGGACAGCAGAGGGAGGAGAGGCAGACAGATATCAGAAGATGTGCCCCAAATTCAGACTATGACTGAGCTCTTTAACTGCAGCAGTTTATAGCATGCAGTGTCTTGCAGGTAACACTCCACGTGTTGGTGGCTCTGCCACTGGTTCAGAGGTTGCTCCGCTATCTGTGAAACCTTGGTGACCAGCCAGGCTTCAACATCCTAAACATGGATCCAAGTCCATAGGCACACACCTCACCTGTGAGACCTGACCCTGTAAGGGCTCACAGGGACCAAAGTACATATAAAATACACAGAACAAGGGAACTACCCTTAGGTTTTTCCTTGTACTTTCCTTTTGTGGGCCCCAAATCCTTTCACTGTTGAAAGGCACATTAAGCCCTGTGCCTTATCTTGAAGCAAATACTTTGGTTTATCAGTTTCAATCCTCCTGAGATGTATGTAAGGTCTTTTCATTCTCTACAGTCAAAACTGTTTTATTTTATAGAAAATCTAGTTGATTACAAGTTAAAAAAAAAAAAAATCAAAAAAGAAGGGAAACATAAACAAACTGCTTAGCCTTTTTCCCAGAAAATGGGACACTTCTATAGCAATTTTTAGAGGAAAACGCACTGAAAAGAGAGTACAGGGAATCAAGAAAGAAGCTTGGACTCTGAAATAGGCACCATTAATCTCAGGATTTGCAATTTAGTATTGATTTAGAGCTGCCTGACTTAAAAAGATTCTTATAAGTCCATGCGCTCAAGGCTGAGGCACCATAAGGTATTTCTTAATAACTCGGGGTTATCCTAGGACAGCTTTAAGGAAACTCAAACTACATCTAGTCAGGGCTAGACACTCCAAGAGCAGCAGGTTATCTCCTTCCTGACAGATGGCATCGCTGCAAATGAGCTAAAGGGGAAGATGATATGACAAGGAGAGGGGGCTGAGACAAGGGGTGGTGACGATGGCTCCTTTAATGGGTGTTTTGTGAAGCTTAACCCCAAATTTCAGTGTTAAAAATGAGGGAAGAGTAGATTTGATGAAGGGTGACAGACGTGAGCCTGGACCACTTGCCCTATCTAGTGGAAGGAAGCAGGATGGAGGGACCAATCAATTTTTTCCTCTGTGGAAGACCTCAGAAGAAATTAGTTGTTTAACGATATCATCCTTAATAGAGACAGCTGGTGGATTCCTGCCAGACATGCTTTATGCAGACACTGAGAGTATTTCAAATGCCACAGGGAAGAAATTAGTCCCAGGAGCGACTCTTCCTGCAGCTTGGCAGCATCGGTACCCCAGAACCAGTGCTGGTGGCACGCGGCAGCAGGGGACGCTTCTAGGAGAACCATAGCTTTATTAGAGCAAAAATTGCTTTCAAGAGGCACCAGAACAAAGAAGGCTGTTTTTCTCTGAAGAAAACAAGGGTGATAGCTAGAAATTGGACAAACTCTGTAATCTTTTAAAATATATTTGGGTAGCAGCCGATCTCAGTGCAGAAAGGCCAGCCCATCTGGAGCGACGAGAACCAGCTGAGTCATTTATAGATTATATTAGCAATATTTTGGGGTGATTGGTTCCCACAGGCTTTATGGATATGAAGCACATAACAGGAGCTTATTTCCTGAGGACAAATATAATTAATTACCCAGATATGTAGCCCTAATATTCCTTGACCTAACTCCGTTTCAATGAAGACCAAGCCCAACAGAATTGCATTGGCACAGGAACAGGCTTTCAGACTAACAGCCCTCTTACTGCTAAATGACAAAGAGGCAAAAATATCTTTTCTATCTCTTTCAAAAGCGCCTGATCCAAAACTGGCAGAAGTCAACCGGGAGTTTTTCCATGGACTTCAGCAGATGTTAGATCATAACATCCCTGGGAACGAGAGCACTTCAGTCATTTACCAACCACTTTCTTATGACAGATAAAGGAACTGCAAACATCTGAATTTATAGTAAAAGTCCTCACCAGCTATAAAATGCAGATAACTGAAAAGCTGCAGCAGCTCCTTTAAAGTTACTGTAGCTGAAGTTGAGATAGTTGATTTGGGGTAAATAATCTCCATGTTGTCTTTAGCCATTGCAGGTATAAAAATTACGGTTACTTTTCCTCTCTTTCTTTCATAAACAAGAAAGCAGTTGTTCTGGAATAGGCTTTCTAACAAGTAATGAGATCAAGGTAAAATGAAAGTTAAATATTGCTCTATTCCCTTGGCACTGTTATTTGAATGTTCCCAATGTTGTTAATGTCAAAATACCTTGGAGTGAAATAACAGCAGTTTATCTGACATCAAGAGGGTGGTTTATTTTCCTTGCTTGCCTCACTTAACAGTGGATTGAACAAAGTAATGGGGAATAGAAAGAGTAGGTCCTGCTATGGGGGAAATGCTTGCAGCCCAGAAGCAGAACGAGCAGCTCAGGGTGAGGATGTGGCTCAGAGAGCCACGGAACAAAGGGGGTGCCATGGGGCACATGCGTATTGGGTGAGCTCTCATCCTCAGGGGCAAAGCCTCAGTGTAAAGGGCCCTGCTAAAGGGTTTTTCAGCTGAGAATAGGGTTTAGAAGAGGGAAAGGATGGTGCTTACCAGCTAGGATGGCAGAAATCACCCATCTCCCTTCTCTCTGAATCATGGAGGCAGGGGAAAGAAAACAAAATCCTAAATCTGTTTATATCTAAGATGTGGCTGCGATGGGAGATATTTTCAAGTCCACCCCTGCCTGATTTAGAAGTGAATCCATGTCTTCCACCTCCCCAGGCTGCTGCTCTGCAGGCTGCCAACAGCCTGGAACAAGGTTTCGTTGGTCTCTCCAGGTCGATTTGTCCCGGTGAGTACAAGGATTAAATATTAATTGAACCAGAGAGACCTATGAGAGAGGGCAAGCATAGGCAATGCTATCTGGAGCAGCTTCATGGGTAGAGGGCAAGCGAAGGCTTGCAGGGGTGCCCTGCCTGCAGGAGCAGACCCAGGTCCATGTCGCCGCTCCTGCAGCAATGTGCTTGGGTGCACCCATGCCAAAATGCACCCATGCCAAAATAACATCTGCAAGGGTAAGAAAAGCAAAAGCATTGCACCTAGCAGCAGGAGAAAATGGTGAAATCAGTGTGCCTAGGGAAAATGCTCAGAGGGGACCTTGGTCTGCACAGGTCCTGGGACAGGGGACAGAGGTTAGCATGACATGCTGCCTGCTCTCTGCCAGGCTACACTGCTTCTGACCAGCAGTGCCCTCCACAGCAAAATATTGCAGCTGTGCAACAGCCAGATACTTTAGCAAAGCAGTTTCAGACTGGAAGTTAAAAAAAGAGAGGAAAAAAACAGAGCTTGATCTGACTGAAACATCATAGCACTGTAAATATGTAAAAGCATCCAGGAGTGATCAGCAGTGGGATAGGGAGGTATTTTTCCTCTAGAAGGCAGTGCCATTTTTGTGCAAGGAGATTTGGACAGCCCCTAAAATCGTACTCTCATAACTCCAAGAGAGGGAATATTTTCCAGCTTACAGAGGACTGGATGTCAGTATCTACACAGCAAAATAAAGGTTTGGTTCTGGCAAGGTAGGCATTGGATTGACTGCCGCAGGTAACAGAGTCACTAACACATGCCAGTCACTTGGGTAAAAAGACAGGCAGGGCAATTAGCTCATATTTTAGTGCTTAGTTATTCGGCAATTAGTTCACAGTGCTGCATCTCCACTACAGTGTTATACACAAGCTGGGTTGCAGGTTTACCTATAGTGGATAGAGCCAGAGTTTTGTTATATCATGAATCAAGGTATACCCCAATACACCTTTCAGGGTGAAGAAGAAATGATATCTGGGGGGTGGTCTTGATTTTATCCAGGATTATTTTCACCTGGACTGTGGGAGCACTACTAAAATAAGACTTTGGCTTTCGTTGGTTATATAGCAAAGTCTCACTATTTGTCAGGGACTTATCTGAATTTCAGGAAATGAGAGCTGAGAGCAATTCAATATCAGCATTGTTGCTTTTAATACGTATTTTGACCATAAAAGAGCAAGCAGAAGCATTTCCAGTAGCGTGAAGCTTACAGGCTCATAACTACAGAAGTCGCTGCCTTTACCACAGCACTCACAGCAGAAAGGAAATTATATGCACAAAATTTAAAATGCAATAAGAAAGTTGATTTTCCTTTTGCAGAGTTTGGAACTACAGCTGAAGAAATTTAGGGGATATTTGGTTGTACCAACTGTTATTTATGATGGTTGCAAATGAATGAAATATCCTCTGCATTAATCCCTTCTGGAAATACAAGGCTTTCCTATGCCTTATGTCCTTTTAAAACATAATACAAAACAGAGACCATAGAAAAATATATGGACAAACATAAATATGACTTTTTTTTCCTTCAATGCATCTATGCAGCATGAGTACCTATAAATTTATATTATAGCTCTACTGCCATCAAGTGATAGAAAGATTTTTAGAGAAGATACCAAAAAAAAAAAAAAAAAAGTCCATGTAAGTTATAGGAGCTACAGAGCTCTTACACAGAACTGAGGCATATTTAATATTCCTCTCTGCCTCTTCCCCATGAATGGTAGCTATGGTTACCCACAGCCAACTTAAAAACTCTTCATGAACTGCAACCCAAGTAAAGGCAAGGAGCCTAATTAAAGTACATGTCAAGATTTAATTATTGTTTACGGGTGGCACAGATGAAAAAAAAAACATGTGCATGACCTTTCTTAGCTCTTGCTTTTAGCTCTTGCTTTGTGTAAAGTGCCAGGAGCAAACTACTTCTTGTTACCAGCAAAGATGCTACAGCTTGGGAGCTGGCTGCCAGCCATTTTCCTTTCCTTGGCTGCTTGTTAGTGACTCTGTACTCCAAGATAAGAGCTGTTCCATCAGAGCGGAGAGGGAAAGCTGAAGACCAGGCTGGTGGCTTTGTCCAAAGCAGGTTAAGTCTAGAGCTGTTCCCTTGAAAACTGCGGGATGTCATGATAAAACATAAGGAACGGCAGAAATCACGTAGATTCCTGGTGCGGTCCTACAGAGTTTGGGGTTTCCTCTTGAGAGGCACCTCCAAGGGCAGCCAATGCTCTGGGACGTACCCCAGGTTGATGGCGTCTGTGCCGCAATCCTTCTCTTTGCACTTTCCTGCCTGGTCTGCTCTCACCTCTGCAACTCCAAAACAGCTGCCACTGGACCTACTCAACATGGGCTCTCCAATCTCGACTGTTTCAGCATCTGATGGTGACAGGAAAGGGAAAGTGCAAACTCCCAATGTACTGCCTCACTGCACACATGTGGAAAAAACTTGTGGAAAGGAGTTCCCATGGGGTACCAAAAGGCATCTCTGTCTTGGAAATGTCCCTTCTCCTCTTAAACCTTGTTAATGGTAGGTCTTGAGCCAACAGTTTGCTATGCTTCTCGGTAGCATAAAAACTGTAGGATGTGAAAAGGAAATACCATGGTCACATGCAAAGGAAGCTGAAGGGTTAAACCAATGGTGATGCCACGGTCTTCAGAGAAGCTGTGGGAGAAAGAGCTGGGACCAAGCAGTTGCTTGTGATTAAATTAACAGACCTGCTCTTCATAAAAGCAATGGCTTAGATCTGGCACATCTGCTTGGGATCAAAAACAGTAAGGTCAGTTCTGCCTTTTATACCCTTCTGCAAGGAGACTTTGCAAGACTCAGCCTCTCACCATCTGAAACTCATGTTCAGTTGACAACCCCACTTTGTCCTATTTCTGGAAATGATAGGAAAGGGCAAATATCTCCACTCAATACAAATACAACACAAATCAGAGACCTTTTGCACTTGAGTATCCCAAAACAGCATTTTTACAGACATGACCTTAAGCTTGAATAGGACATGAAATGAAATGTATTTCACAGGCTTTTCTGTTTAGTTGTGAACACGTTGCGTACTATTAAAAATGAGTTCAGCACAGGTTACATTGTGTGGAAGGGAAAGGGAGTCTATTCACCAAGATGCAAAGAAAACCTGGGTTCAGAGTTCAGCTCCTAAATGGTCAGGATTAGGTTATTTCTCTCTAAGGCATTTTTAATTCCTGTGGAATGAAAGACAGAATATGAAAGCACAGAGCCTGGACAGTCAGACTGCATGCCAGAAATAAATCAGAAGAAGCTCTAATGGCTCACAGTCGTTCAGGTGATTAACGGCAAAAACAGCATTTGCCATCCAGCAGAATCCAGTAGACTCCTGAAGCCAAAGCAGATCTGACGAGACCTGAGATAATCACTTTGGGAGGCATAAAGGGAAAAAAATGTCCTAATAAAGCAGAAAGACTAATAATGGACTCAGGATATTTTTTCCAATTGCCTTGAATTTTGTTTGGAGCACAGCATCATCCAAAGAGACACTTATGGACTAAGGCAGCTGAATATCAGGTCTGCCTGTCATGTTTCAATCAAAAGAGATGGAGAAGGGAAGCAATGTGAACAAAGGATAAAAAAGAAGGATGGAGACAGGACAAGGCATCAAACAAGACNGTCACAAGGTAACAGTATGCTTCATGAGCTGGGAGTTGCTATATGACTGAGTGAAGTTGTGAGGGGGAGGATATATTCTAACATTTGGACCTATCTTTTATTTTTATATATGTAAGTAAACACAAACAGATACTATGAATATATACAAATCTACACACTTACTTATACATATATATAAAAATCAAAGAAAGGTCTGAATGGGGAAAAATATATTACATATATATCTCTTTTTTAGATAACTTACTTTTAACAGTCAGTGACTTCCAAAGGGCCATTTCCATGCCAGCATTATAGCCTTTTCTTTGGAGTTCAGCAAGTTAGACAGGAGAATAAAGTTCAATTAAAAGCCTGCTTGCCGGTGACTGATAATGGTTTTGACATTTGCAGAGTCTCCTGACAACAATGCCCGAGCAAGGTGGGAAAAAGGAAATCAAAGAACAAGTTCTTTGCAGAAGCCAGAAAACACCCTGCAAAGAGAGGCCTTAAACATATGAGGTTTTGTGCTTGTGGCCTCAGAAACAACCCTTCTGACCATGTAAGCCTGCACCAAATGCTTTAGCATTCCAAGGAGCTGCGTTGTCTGAATAAAAACAGCAGCTATGAGGGAGCCTACCTGGAAGGCGTTAAATAAAGAGAAATGGAACTATTCTTGAGCAAGTGCCCTGATCACCACCACCGCAAACAGGGAGGTAACTATAGGGAGAGGAAGGAAATGGCTGGTTAATTGCCAGTCTAAGCTTTGTTTTTGCTCCTGTCAACTAAAGTCACATCCTTCTGAGCAGAGGAAGACCCAGAAGTTAAGTTCCCATCAGGACAGACTGCAGCTCTCAGCTAAGGCACGGGGTGCACTCCTGGTAAGAGCTTTCTCGTCCAAAGCTCTCGACTTTCTCATCTGGGGCAAAGAGCGTCATTTGCTCTCTTCTGCTAGGTTACAGTCATTTTTTCAGACATGGCTAAGACTGAAAAAAAAAAAAGTGCAGTGGCACTGCCTGCCTGGTACAAAACCAGTGCTGTCTCTTTGGATCTGGCTGCGCTGTCGCTTTTACAAATGCCTTGAGGTAAAATGTGGATATTTGCCAGAGAAAGTCCAAGACCTAGCCACTGGCCTTTTAGAAAAGCTCCTTTGCACATCTATACAAACAGTTCACATGAAAAGCACTGCTATTTGTACTGACAACTTTAGGGAGAGGAGAGAAAGGAAAGCTTAATTTTAAAATTCAGCTTATAGGATCAGCAGCAGTCAGAAGTAGAGCCCCTTCCCTATTCAGACTCCTGAGTTAATATGAACTAATTACTCCCGTTGATAGCCTCTGAGGTAGGTGCAGAGTAGTAGCACATGGGAAACTGCATGGGAAGAGTGATTAAATACCTGCTAAAGCACAGAAAGATGCCTAATGCATCATGTCAGTGGTCCAGCTAGTTTAATGCAATCACAGTAGCAGGATCAAGTTCAGGTCACTTGAGAGGTAGGTGCAAGCACATGCACTGCGATGTGTGCCATTCCCTGTGGATGTCTCACCTTTCCTGACAATATTTAGAGGTACAGCATTAGCCTGCAATGCACTTCTGCTCACACGAGCCCCATGGGGTAGAAAAGCTCACCCCTTTCCACAACAGGGAGCTGAAGCAGAGAAGAGCCCTGAGAGACCTGTAATAGCTACTGGTCTCCCAGCCCACATTTTAGTGGGACAACTATCCTCACATTGCAGTTTACACAACCAGGCAGCAGGGTTTATATTGCTTATGAAACTTTATGAGAGTTCCTGCCTTCTAACATGATATTTCCCTCGAGAGTGATGTGGCTGATAAGCAAGGAAAGCAGACCTGCTGCTGCAACATGTTAGACAGATTTGCCATTAGCTCAAGAGCTTCAGGCCAGTGGCCTTGGATGTGAAGATCCAGGCTTCTGGTCTCAGATGCCCAGAACAGCATTCATGATTATTTTGATGCTTATAGCTCATTAATTTATTCCTCTAGGCTTGTATGGAGGGTACTTTTTCATGTCTGTCTTTCATATGACATCTTGCAACTTGACATAACAGAGCAATTTTTGGAAGATAAAGTAGAGCCATCAACTTGTCAGGTCTTGTTTAGCCAGTGGATGGACTTTGCATCAATGAAACATTAGTGTATCCTTATGCATGCAAAGCACATGCATGAACCCACAGACATGTATCACTCACACAACAATGTGCTTCACTCCCTGCTCCTAAACTGCGAAAATAAGCCAAATCTCTGCTCGGCACTCAGCTGTAATTATTCAAATGACTGACACAGAGGAGAAAGGAGAGTTTTTAACAAAACCCAAGCTCACTCAGCTGACAGAGCCATGCTGTTTTGACCTCTCCTATTTGCTTCCCAGTCTCTGTCATCCAATACAGACTAGAAAACACTTGAAGATGTAGAGACAGAGTGAAAATGTGAGTTCTTATGTCACACAAAAGCATGATGTTCCTCTGTTATCATTAAGAAAGGTTTGTTCAGGGGTATTGAGGAGAGTGTCTAGCATGATGAAGTGTTCTCGTTTGCCTTCACAAAAAGGAGCCCAGCCTTCAACTAGTTGATAAAAAGAATAGAGAACACTTTAAAAATTTAGTACCAACACTACCCACACCAATAGGATCTTACTTTTTCTCTGTTTTGTTTTTTTTTTTTTTCCAAAGCAGCCATTTTCTCCTGTAAATGATATGCATATCCACAACACTGAATATCACAGACAGGTACATGAAGCAGTTAGGTAAGGTCCATGGTGGAAAGAAAATATGTTCAAACCTCAGAGGAAGCCACGATGGGCAGCCTTTCTGCTATGCAAGCAGAAACATGACATTAATGTGTCCATTAATCTGTACACAGATCCTGTCCAAAACAAAGCATGGCAATCTGAGTAGAACCAAGGTGTTATATCTGTAGGTGTGCCAGTATGTATTTATGCTTTATTTTTGTTTTACTTGTCATGTACTGTTACCAAAGTAAAAATCCACATCTTGGGTAACAGCAGGTGGAATTTCTATTTTAGCACATCTTTAGTTCAATAGAAGAAAGATAGCTAAAAAGAGTCCGGCCTGAAGATATCTATTAAAAAGTTTTGCAGAAGAACAATTAAGAAGCAAACAGAAAGGAAGGACTAACATCTTCTGGTATTCAAGCAGAAGGAAGTGGTTTTAGGCACAGGATAAGGGATCAGAGCATGAGGATGGCTCCTTTGGGCCTGTGCCTTGTCCCTTGTGGCTAATATGGGTATTTCAGGTGGACATAAGAGCAAGGTAGGTGGGCAGTGATCCTGCCCCAACCACATTCTTCCAGCTCCAATGATCTGGTGACTTTTTGGTTTCCAGAAATCTCTTTGCACCTCAGAGTCCTCAGCAGATTTTTCTTCATAATTTTGTCCAATTATTCTTTGAACCCATCAGAAAGTTTGGTGCCCAGAACATCCAAACATCTGACAATGGTCTCCATGGTTTAACATATTGCCTGAAGAGACACTATCTATTGGTGTTACCTGATACCTCACTTGATGTTTCATAGTATTCATATTATAAGAGGCAGGGAGCAAAGACAAGAGTGCATCTGTAGATGGTTAGGAAGGAGGTCTGAAAAGAACAAAATCAGTTAGAAGAGGAAGAAATTAATGTGGAGCTCCAGGAAAAAGATCAGCTGTCAAAGTTGCAATAAATTTCCAGTATAGTTGTACTGGCAATACAGTGGCAATAGATAGGAGTCTGAAGTTTTTCCTGTATGCAATGCAAGAGAACAACTACATGTTTGATTTCCCATAGGTATTGGAATCAGCACAAGGAGTTTTGTATACGACTGATCAAAAACAAGGCAAAAAGCATCCCTAGTGGGCAGCGATCATGGGAATTTTTACCCCTGCGAATAGGTGACGCAATGTGCTCCATGTGACCAAGTGCAGAGTCCTGTGCTGCAGCAGACGGAGGGACATGTCCCATTCCCTCCTCTCGGGGATTGTACTCATAGCTCAGAGGTTGCACCGCGTGTTACCTGCACAAATACCAAGCACAGAGGCTTTACTGCACAGCTGAGCAGAGGTGGAAGAGTGGCAAAAGTGGATCATGCTGTGGGCTTCTTGTGTCTTTTGCACTTTATAAGCTATAAAGCATATGACATTGCATCATGGTGAAGCTATGTCCCAAAACAATGGTCATTAAACATTCATAAATGTCATCCTTATGTATGTTGCACTGATTAGTTTAAGGTGGTTTACAAAGAGGATTTCCATGGGAGACTTCACGGACTATTTAAGAGTTACTGTCCTGTTCACATACATCCCTCAGTTATATTATAGTGACATGAACTCTATTTTTGAATCTCATATTGAAGTATGAAAAAGGATGTGCATTTCAAAAGGTTTTGTATTCCTCTAGGAACCAGATAAACAAATATTCTGACTTGTTACAGCAAATCCTGTGTACCTATTGGAATGTTCATCTTGCACAAGGTAATAGCAAAATGACAAAGCAGGATGAGAGGATCTTTTGCAACTGTATCTGTCCTGGGGAATTAAAAGGAAGGGGGAAAGAAGGGGGAAAGTCTTTTTCCAGTTTAGCTTAGTAGCAAAAATGATATTCCATAGGGAACACAAAGGATCACTTCAAGACAGCAGCAAAGGAACTGCAGCTAGTGTCAAAATTCCAGGGACAAACGTGTAGATTTTCAAAAAGTGACAAGTGATTTATTTCTATCAGAGATATAGCATCAAGCAGAAATAATGGGGGCCAAGACTTTGTCAGATCAGATCATATCACTAGTCCATCAAGTTAGGACTTTGCCTCAAGAAGTGATCAGCACCTGATGTTGCAAAAGAAAAGAGAAGAAAAGAAAACACTCACCGTGCATCTGGCAATTCTGAAATAATTGGAGCTACACACAGGTGTGCAGACTCTGCCATGACTGACAGCAATAGAGAACAAATTCAGAAATCCACTTTGGCTCCCATTTTCTGAGGTGGAAAGAGAGAGTGAGTGTTGAACACGGCGGTTTGGTTTAGCAGAGCTCATTTGAAAACCGTAGGTCTGACTGGTAGCACCTCCTGCTCTCCCTGCTGCACTGCCCAAGTCCCTCTTCTGTGAATAGAGCACCACACCAAGCTACGATGCTGGGAAGGGCTTCTCCAGCTTTCTGATGAAGGAGCTCTCTAAAGCATTATTGATTCCTATTGTAGCACACGTGGTTGGAAAGAAACATCCACTGTGCTCAATAACAAGCTATACAACTATGAACGACTACCTGTTGTTCTTGGGTTCCCAAAACCAGACCCAAATTTCTGTGTTTCATTTAGTCTCAGCTGCGGGGTCACCAAGATGTACTTTCTTTGGCCCACAGCTCTAGGAAGCTGGATCCTCTTTTCAAACTCGAGTACTACCTGGAAAGGCAGCACTAGCCTATAGCTACTGAGACTATCTTTGAACGACTCCGAAGATAGACAGCTCACAGACAAGTCTGAGGTAATCCAACAGAACACAATATTTGGCACTCTGAGTAAAACACCACTGTAATTTACATAAGTGAGGCTGGAAAGATGTTTATTTAGGAGTAATAGCAGATATCAATGTTTCCTACAAGGCCAGATGCAATCCCGACCCAGAAATGAGGGACAGAGGGCAGGAAGAGAGAAAAAGAGCACGTGGCCACGTAACCCCTGACCCAGAACAAAACCTTTGTACCAGAAAGAGATAATAGGGGCTATAATTATCTTATTTGTCTCTCTTCATCTAAGCCTTCTAGTTTTTCAACTTGCCACGTCTTCTCAAATATTTGTTAGAATGAAAATCAAAAATTCACTGGACAGGTTTTACAAAGTCAGTTAGCGATTTTCTGCAATTTCCTTTCCAGCTCATGTCCACACAGAGGAAAGCTCAAGGAAAAGAAAGGCAAAACATAAATGGGAAATTCAGAAGAGTGCTTCCTGACACTATTGCAGTAAACTTCTGTGCACAACATAAAGCTTTCTCACTGAAAACATCACTGAATCATTTTGAATGACAACCAAAATCATTTTAAAAAAAAATAATAACAAGCAAGCTCTTCTTATGAATAAATGCAGAAAACTTGAGATAAATTCCTGCAAATAACATTTCAAGGTTGGGTGAAGTTGCTAATGGCTACATTTGTCCAACCTTTTAAAATTTTGCTAGAGCATCAATCATATTAGATGACCTCTTGCAGTGTGCATGCAGAAATCTCCTGTAATCCTTGTCAAATCACTTTCAGCCATCCCTAGTATTAACCATTTGAGGCACTTCCACTTCCCTGCTTGGCTCCCTGCCACCTTAGTAAAATCATTTTGGTACTTCTTCATTCATTTCCTCAGAAATTATTTCACAGGAAAGGCAATAAAACACGACAACAAACCCCACAACTTAGTATCCTTCAAAACATGCTTTTCCAACTGCAGTAACTACCTCACTCTTGGGCATTTCCTGGGAAACTGGTGACCAACTGTCTTAATGCCCTGCAGTCTTGCTTCAAGCCATCAACTCTCCCAGCCAAACATTATTCCCTGGAAAAATCCCTGGGCCTTGGCATTACTGCTTAAATATAAAAACTTATTAGTATAGCATTTTACAGTATCACTCACGGGATAAAACTTACAGATCACTCTTCTGGTTTCTTCACAATGCCACGGAAATGTTAGCTTGAAGAGATCTCTGGAGGTCTCAAGTCCAATTTCACACCCAAAACAGGACCATCAGCAACACAGATCCACTCAGCCATGCCTTCAACTAGCCAAGCCTTGAAACCTCAGCCAGATTGCACTCCCTTTCTCAGGGAGGCACCACCTGCCTGGTGAAGAAAGGTCTCCTTAACACACAGCCTGAGCATCCCAACCTGCACTTTGCACCTCTGCTACCTCCTCTGCCCTTACTGAGAGAGAGACTCTGACTCTCTCATCTTTGCAGCTCACATGCGAGCAGCTGTAGGCTGCTGTTGATTTACCAGCCCTAGCAAGCCCACCTCCCTCAACCATCCCCACAGCGCACTTGCTCCAGCTCTGGCTAACTGATGGCTCTTTGCTGGATCCCCTCCACATCCCTCTCCAGCTGTGTGCACCATTCTCCAGGTGCAGCCTCAGCAGCACCAGCCATGGGGAATAACAGCTTCCCTTGCTTGCTGGCCACGCAGGACATGGCTGATCACAGTGAAAGTGTGTTTCCAGACTGTATTTTAGCCAGCATTCCTCATTAGCCCCAGGTTCTCTCCACTGGAGCTGGTTTGGGGCAGTCAGCTCTCAGCTGGTTTCTGCACCCCACGCACAGAGCTTTGAGCTTCCCCTAGCCAAACTTCATGGGGTTTCTGTTAGGCTGTCTTCAAATTAATCCAGGTCCCCTAGGCAGCCATTCTGTCATATGTCACATCAGACTCTCCCCCTAGTTTAGTATCATCCACAGATTGCTTTTTTTATGCTGTTGGTTTCAGTAACACAGCTGAAGTAAAGAAACCATTTAAATGTCACCCCTGGTGTGTTTGCTCATGGTAGATAGTTTGTGTAAATTAGAGTCTCCTGCTCTCCTCGCTGCGCTGCCTGCTGACCCAGTCCCGCAGCTGAATTAGGTCTGCCTTAATAGATTTTCCCCAAGTATTTCAACACTGCAATGAAAAACCTAATTTCATAGTGCTTCCTGAAATGAAAGTATCTCAGCAGTCTGATTCATCTATGGGACTGAGATACCCTGCAAGTTTCCAGTGCTGTTAAACTGATGCTGCTCTAACTGAGAGCAGCTATGGCTTTGACCTGTGGAGATGTTTCCCCTTGGAGGATGAGGCTGTCTGTATACCTCTTCGTGCAAGGGTTTACTGAAAAGGGTTTACCTTTTGGCTCCTTTACTTGCAAACAACAAGAGTTTCCCCTGCTTTCTTTCCTTTCCTCCTTGCAGGATTATCTTTGTTTTTCACAAAGAGATGGGAACAAGTCTTCTGTCTTTTCCTTCCCACCTACTAAGTCTCTTTGTTGAAGACATGGTTTTCCCTCCCAGGCACAGATCACTAGCCTAAACAGGCTGCTGTAATGCTCAAAACAGGAATACTATAACATTGCTCTTTGTCTCATGGACTCAGGTGTAACTCCTTCTTCTGCTTCTATTCTGCCCCTTAAAATTCATCTCTAAGTAGCTTAAAGGAAGAGCTGTTCCTAATTCAGGTCCAGCTGGGAGTATACTCTTTAAAAAATAATAATAAAAATCAGAAACAGGTTCAAAAAGCATCACTGCTACGTTGGGAAAACCGCCGAAACGATGTGAATGATACATAAAAGGTAAAACATCTAACAAAATCCTCCAGTGCTCCAGTAAACAGTTCAAAGAAAAGGCATTGGAGTCCAATTACCTGCCTGCAGGGTGTAGCGGTTGAATACTACAGACTGGAGAGTAGCAGAACAACAATTTTTTGGCCACCCGTGGCTCCAAGCGGGTGCTAATTGCAGGGGGCTCACTGTGGTAAGTAATGCATTTGCTTGCTTTATCCTGTCTCCCCGCAGTGACTATGGGACCTCTATGGTACTTGTGAGACCAGGTGTGGTGGCAACTCTCCTCAGAGTGACGTGCCAGGCACTCAGTGCCCAGGGAATCAGGTAAAAGCCAATTTCTCCCATCCTTATTCTAGCACCTGCCCAAGTTCACACCATTTTCTGTCTGAAGCATTATTTTGTTTCTGATCTGCACCAGAAAGCTGCTGCTCTCATCTTCCTTAATGAAAAGGCAGATGAAACCTCCACCTGTTTCATACCAAGTTACTTTTTTTTTTTTTTTTTTTTTTTACCACCACTCCCAACCAGTGGTGTTTATCTGGGATATCTCCCTTCTCACTGCCCTCTCTTTATATGCCATTGCTCTAAGGACTTTGTTAAAGGCTTTTTTCTCAGTAGCATCTCCCAGCTCTCTTCTACACTGCAACGTGGAATCAAGCCCAAGCAGAGAACCAGAGCAAAACCTAGCTGCACCAGTCCAGAGCAAACCATTTGACTATTTAACTGGAATTTCACATTTAGTTGGAGTTTCTCTGTTGCCTACTTGCATCCCGAGGCATACAGCATCTCAGGTGAACTTCTAATGTTTCTCCCTGCCCTCCTCCTCAGAAGTTTAGCAGGATTTCTATTCCAGAAGCTAATACATTCTAGGTTTGCAAACAGTACTTAAAATACTCCGCTCCTCTGCCTTCCTTCATTCAGCATGACCATCATTCCTGCACACAGGCTGAGTCACAAAGGGGCCAGTGATTTGAGCTTCACGCAGCCATGAACCTTCTGCTGGCATTTCATAATGTCAGTGAACAACACCAAGTTTTGTAAATTTTACTTTTCTTTCTAGACAAGCACTGTATTTATCCTTTTGGGGTCTAATCCCAGAGATTAAAAATGGGGCCAGTTTAGGCAGGTGATTAGTTTTATGTCAGTCCATGTTACTCACTGACATGTTTAAGTCAGACACATGTATAAAGCGTGATGAATTGGGGCCATTAACCTAAGAGCTGTTTCTCTGATTTTTCCCATTTTCCTTGCCACAGATTTGACATTTATGCAGTTCTTTTCTTCATTTCATCCCCAATCATCAAACTTTTATAAAGCAAGGTCAGTGACATTTTGTAGTGTCTCCCAACAATGACATCTCAGCCCCAACAACCTTGCATTAAAATGTTCTTTTAGTAACTAATAGTCTATCTGCCCCCTGTCTTTGAGTAAATCTAGGAGTCAACATAAACTATTTCTATTGAGATGTATAAAAATGAGCAGAGTCCAAAAGCTCTCACATTTCTGCCTTTGTCCTCCCTCAGAATTACTGATTGAATGTCCCCCATTTTGAGTGAAAGCTGAAATATGGATTTTCTTTTCATCATCACCACTTGCACAGCTGCATCAGTCATTAAGCTGTCCTAAAGATCTGTTACCCAGGAACTAGATGCCAAGTCTATATCGTATCCTGAGGTGAGTTGTGGCAAGGCATAAATTGATCATGTGTTTCACACCTTTGAAACCCAAATGAAAGAACATCAATTGTCATCAACTCCAGGGATATAAATAGAAAAGACTGAATCAATTCTAGCCTATATGTGCTGTGGAATGAAAAGTTAGAAAGAAAGAAAAAAAAGCCAAACAAACAAACAAACCACAGGTTAGTTTGATCAGACAGAAAATTATACTTTTGAATGTAGGACGTAAAATGGAGGGAAAATTCTTCAGTCAGTCAATTCATTCCTCAAACATTCGAGACAACTGCATGCTAAAATTACAACCCCAAACACATTCGGCTCCATGTTAAACTAAGTTTTACTTCTATTGTCTCTATGAAAAAGTCATTCCAGAACTAAAAATATCTGCAGGTTATCAGCTTCCTTCAAACATCCAGGTAAAATGTAACCATGGTCCTTTTAAAGATATTTGCACTTCTGCCAGGATAGCTGTTTATCTTAAACATCATCTTGTATTAAAGTTAATGATATAGTTACAGTCTTTCTTCCATGTGACTGTGCCGATATAGTCTCATTCCCCCCTAAAGTACAGTTTTCTAGGTTAAAGAAGCATGGCTATTGCCATTTCTTTTTACTAAGGTACATTTCTCCATCATTTCAAGTTTGCATTTATCCTTCTTGAATATGTGTTAATAGGACTGTACGTTACCACTCTAAATGGGATCTTACAGCACCATATAATTCCCTTTTTTCTACTGGAAATACCTTGTGAGATACTCTTATATGCCATTTTCTTCTCACTATCATTTTGAAGGCCCAGAGCCATCCTATGATCAGTGGGTACAAACGGGTCCTCCTTCTTCTCTCTTACTTCTGTGTGACAATTTCCAAGCCTACAGAAGAAATTCCTGTTATTTGTCCCAAGTAAATGATATTGTTCTTTGTAGCACTGAATTTCGTTCAATTGCTGTTGCTCTGCTCCTCTCTGTCACCCAGTTCCTCCCCCATGTTACCTTGTCCTCCCTCTTTCTGAAACTCCTCCTTCCTCAATGTCATCTGCAAGTTTCACCCGCACCATCTCACCTTTTGTGCTAGGAACAGTGATTTAAAGTTAAATACACTTGATCTAAAGATCAGTCCTTGTAGGACTCCAATAGTAACACCCCTCCTGCTGGGTAGCTCAGTTTTCAGACAAAGACACTGCTATTTCTCTTCTGTGCAGAACCTTATCTCCTGTATGATTTCTGTACTAATCCCCAACTTCTCCATGTGATACAAATGTTCTTTGAAGTCTAGACACATTAAGAATGTTATCGTTATGTCTAAAAAAAGTCTATCAAAGATGTTATATAACAATTAATTATATGTAATAAATCCCTGTTTTCACTTTGTTCCCTTTATCTCCGCTATTCTATTCCTGTGAAAAAGTTGAACTCTTTCTAACTACCACAGTCACACTAGAAAGTCTGTATATACCCAGCCTCATTTTTTCTCCCTTTTTAATGTATAAGGTTTGTGATTTGACAAGTGTATATCATTACCTTTATTAGGCTTACACTAGACCTGCAAGTCCATGTGCCAGCTTTGTCTGAATTCTGGGATGGAGAATAATTAGTCTTCTAATTTAATTCTTTTAATCCTCTAGACTTGTGCTTGCATATTTTATTAATGTGTTACATAGAAGTATATCAAATACCACGTGTTTAAGAACAGGAGAGTTCTCACCATTTTCACATGCTGCATCTATAGTATAGGTCTTATTGTGTGAAGTCCTGAGCAGGATTCAGTAGTCTAAATAATTGCCTTGACATAGGCATCTGAGATACTCCAAGGTATTTTGGCAAGCACAGAGTTGGTAGATATGACACAGCACCTACAGAAGACCTTGGCTCTTCTGGAACCGTTGCTGCAGGGCACCTGGAGTACCCTGAAACATCCGTGACTGTGGGGATACCCAACTGAAACTCACCCTCAAACTATTGATTTTATCCAGAAGACTTGGAGAGGTGAAATGAAAATTGGTGCTTGTAACAAAGCTGCATTGGCTTAGCTCGACTTAGAAATAGGGTTGGTATTTCCTAGCAGGGAGCTTAAAAAGGCAAGATGGTGTCATCATGTTTATAAAGGGTTACTTTGGAAATCTCTTGCATACCCATATAGCCAGGTATACTCAGACTTTCTTGCTTTCTTATTCTGGCCAGCATCACCATCAGACCACAGGAATCAGAGTTCACAGATAAACTTCAGCAGAATCATGCCTGGGAGATAAATCTCCCTGTGGTTGTTCCATTCTGGACTTTCAGAGCTGCTGGGATGGTTTGTTCATTTGGATTTTGGCTTTTGCTAGAGCACTGGTCATATCCAACATTAAGAGTTAGTTCCTTGCCATTGCAGAGGCCTCAGATACTTGTGGTATTTCCATTTCTCCAGTTCCCTGTTGCTATTTCCCAACAGTTTGTTTGCCTGAGGAGATGAATGCTTCAGTTCAAAGTCACTGGAGAGAATCTAGGTAGGATGCAATGGCTTGCAATTCACAACAAGTTAGATTAGATGACCTAATCACAACTTCTGTCCTCAAACTCCATGAAACCTTACAAAAATGACAAAAAAAGGACTTACCTGTATAACTGTGAACAAAAAGAAATACTTCTCATTCAATAACAGGTAAAGATTTTGACATGGTCTCTGAACTCTGGGTTTTGCAGATGCCAGAAGCTTAACAATCTGAGGAAGTTTTAATCTCTGATTCCAGCTTTTATCGATGGAGGTGGGAAGGAAGGAAGCGTTAAGTGCAAAATTGCCAGAAAAGGGCTGCTTGAATCAGCAGCTTTTAGCTCTTCCCCTATGATTTTAATTGATTTCAAGTCATAGCTTAACAGGGGGAAAAAAATACATCATGACCAAACTGCCACCTGACCTTGGACTTTGCATAAAGTATGGAGAAATGTTGCCTCCAAGTATTCTAGTACTGGGCTCTTCAGTGGAGGAAAAATAGTAGAAGATAACTGCTTGGTTTAATGACAACTATACAGCAAGAAGAGATTATTAATAGCAGCAGATATTACAAATATGCTATCTCTATAGTACTTGTAACAATAAATGAAATGGTAACACAATTACTCTAGCTTTGCCATTATTTCAATTAATTTTGCTTTCATATTCACTGATGCTATTGTCATGTTGTAGTATTATGCTTTGAACGTTTTCCTGCCCTGCTCCAGGAGGTCTGCTGGGGTAATGTCTCCAGCATAGAAGTCAAAACCCTTTAAATTAACTGCTCCTTTCATCCTTTAATTAGAACTATGCTAATTTCCTTCTACATCATTATTATATAAAAAGCCACACCTTCAGCTCCACATTGCTCTTGTACGTTGATGTGGGAGATTGAAATCAAAAGAGCACAAGTACAGGGGACGCATAACAGTTAGCAATGAAACTCTTACTAGACTATGTCCTTGCCAACAGAGGATTTTTCTCTAGGGCTTTAACGCAATTTCCTGATAATTCCACAAATTTATGCCTAATCCCTGTTCAGTGGGATCCTAGACCAACAACTAATAAACTTCAGTAGTGGAAAGTTCTTCTTCTGCTGACCCTACATCACTGGATGCTATTTCTATCTAAAGAGAAGCAGAGAAGAAAAAATCAGAGCTGCATGCAAGATATGACATCAGGTCTTTTTTCAAGTAGTTAATTTCTGATATTTTGCATTATAATAAGTCTTAGCATAAGATTTTCAAAGCTGAGGTTTGTTTCTGTCCAAGGATGTTGTTGTCAGGTTGCCATGCAGTTTATTTTGATACCTGTTTTGGTGCTTTTTTTTCTTTTGTCCTGAAGTTGAAATGGTTACTTTAAGGTCAGGGTCACCTCTAATTTTGGAATGTGGAAGGTCAAACAGAGGAGGGGATTCAGTTCAGGAAGTAAAGCTGCCTATTTACAAATTAAAGACCAGTATAATACTTTAGGCAAATGACTTTGCAACAAAATAAAATTTAGCCTTGATATTTTCATATTTCTTTACAGTTGCCATGAGAATATTTTAATAACCTCCATAGAGTTTAAAATGATGCAGGTAATTGCTTTATGTAATTTTAGTGCTATTAAAGATAACAAACCTCTCGTGTGAAATACTCTGCTAAGCAGTGATCAGCAGAAAAGAGGTAAAGATTTTTTAGTGCAAATTTGAGTTCTTTTTATAGGTGAGCTGAAGTGAGAATATAATTATATTATTTATAACATAAAAGGTGTGCAGATATTCAAACTCCTACCATCTCAGTCTTGTGTTGACTCATGCAGAAAACACATCAGAATTTTAACTAGCTCCATTTCTACCGTTCAGCAGCCTGTATGTGATCTCCGAACCCACCTCCAGGTCGCACTGATAATGTTTAAGCTGCAATGTTATTCATCATAGCACATTTATAATACCTGAAACTGAGTTCCTCCCAAATTACTTGGGAGAAACTCAGAGGAACAAGTGAGTATAAATCTTGCACACCTCGCTTTCATTTCTTTTCCTGACCTTCATCATTATGGCTACAAAATCTTTTCCCTCTTTTTGGCTCTACTTCATGAAAAATGTGTCAGAAAAGTGAGACTCTTACAGAAGTTTGGGACATTGAAAAAATAAGTTATACAAAAGCTTGAAGGTCCCAAGTGAGCCTTAATATAATTTCTTTCTCTGAGACATTATGTCCTGCTAATGAGTTATGAGAATCCTTACCCCCTTGGTGTTCAGATGCTGAATAAACACGAAAAACTTGTAATTTTTTTCACTTCTTCAGACTTCCAAAGGGATGCAAGTAACTTAGGCCCAGAATAATCTCACCAGTTTTTAAGCAGCTAAAAGTTAGACTTGTTAGCTGGGCATGTAGTCTATAGGACAACACACACCATAACAAAATAGATGCAATAGGTTGCTCTGCAGAGGTGCTGAGCTCTCCTTGTTGAGAAGGATGCAGCTTGGTGCCAAGAATACATTCCAATCAAGATGTTAAATGAAATATTAAAGGATGTTATTGCAGACTAATGAACTATGCACCATCACTTCATCGGGGCTGCACAGCACCATCCAAAATCCTCGCTATTTCATGCCTTCACGGTATCCTTGTAATCAGTGCCTGAGGTGGGTCAATCTCAGTACGTGGCTCTGCTTTCCCACAAGCAGATCCCAGTTTAAATAGATCCTGGATCTTTTATGGTTTTGGCTTTAACTCCTGGTGGAAACTGGAAGCCTCTTTTCTCCCCTTCTCTGTTTTATGTATTTAGATTTGATTTTTTCATCTGTGGCAAGAGTTGGCCCTAAATCCAGAAGGGATCTTCTAGTGCTACCCTGCTCCAAGGCATAACTGAAACAATCTGGATAACAGTTGCCAAAGAAGCTTGGGAAAAAAAAAGGAAAAGAAAAGAGAAAAAAGCATCATCGTAGCTAGAAAATACATCACATTTCTGTGGCTGTTACACCTCTGACACCATCTGGGACATGCTTTAGGTAAGCAGTTCTGGCCCAAATAGTCTATGATATTTATTTCTTGCCAAACCAAAAAGATAGAGACAGCTTCTTCCACTTTTTTCCACTCTAAACCATTTCTCCATGATAATACAGACCAAAACAGCATTTCAAAGCCTGCTATTTCACAGCTTACAAAAGGAATTCATTTCTTTTCCTCCCCTTGCCTTTTTTTTCCTGTTTATTTTTTCACCCCTCTGAACAATGTTTCAAGGTAGAAACAGCTCTCTTCCAAACAGTCTGAAGGAAAAAGTCTCTTTCCTTCCCATTCTCCCCAACTAGCAACATCGATTTTTCAGCCATTAGCTTCTGTGAGCTGAATGTTAATGAGCCTGCATGACGTAAGTAATGATGATGGATGCTTTCCAGGTGCACTTACGGACAAGCGTTCTTTTCTTTACATTCTTTCTGTAACAGCTCCGACCTATAGGGAGCCACCATTTGGCAGATATCCATCCATTATTGCACTAGTCTTTCGCAGAAGCTCAGTGTATGGAATAACCTCAGTTAACTAAATTAATTCCTAATCACTGATTTGGAGAATTCACCTTCCTTTTATTTATTTGTGACTTAGGAAGAACTTTATCCTTATAGTTTTCCCTCCTGACTTGTATTGGGCTTATGTGGCAAGGTTTTGGTAGCAGGGGACCACAGGGGTGGCCTCTGTGAGAAGAGCCCAGAATCTGCCCCATGTCAGATAACAGCCAGCTCCAGCCGGCTCCAAAAGGGACCCACCACTGGCCAGAGCTGAGCCAGTGAGCGATGCTGGTTGTGCCTCTGAGAAAGCAGATTTAAGAAAGGGAAAAACTGCTGCACAACAGCAGCTGGGAGAGAGAGGAGTGAGGAACAGCCCTGCAGACACCAAGGTCAGTGAAGAAGGAGGGCAGGAGGTGCTCCAGCCATCAGGGCAGAAGTTCCCCTGCAGCCCGTGGTGAGGCCCGTGGTGGAGCAGGCTGTCCCCCTGCAGCCCATGGGGTACCACATGGAGCAGATCTCCACGCTGCAGCCCGTGGAGGAGCCCACGGTGGAGCAGGTGGATCTGGCCTGAAGGAGGCTGCAGCCCATGGAGACCCCCCCAGGAGCAGGCTCCGGGCCGGAGCTGCAGCCCATGGAGAGGAACCCATGCAGGAGCAGGTGATCCAGTGGGAGCTGCCACCCATGGGGGACCCATGTTGGAGCAGCTCTTGAAGAGCTGCAGCCTGTGGGAAGACCACACAGGATCCGTTCGGGAAGGACGGCATCCCGTGGGAGGGACCCCACACTGGAGCAGGGGCAGAGAGTGACCATGAAGGAGCAGCGGAGACAAAGAGATATGGGCTGACCGCAGCCCCATTCCCCGTTCCCCTGCACCTCTCCGAGGGAGGAGGTAGAAGATGGTGGATGGGGGGAAGGTGTTTTTAGTTTGCTTTTAGTTTCTCACTGCTCTAGTCTGCTAGTGATAGGCAATAAATTATATTAATCTCCCTATGCTGAGTCTATTTCACCCATTATGGTAACCGATGAGTGATCTCCCTGTCCTTATGTCAATTCTTGAGCACTTTTCCATCATATTTTCTCCCTCTCTTCCTTTCAGGAGGGGGAGTGAGAGAGTGGTGCGGTGGAGTTTAGCTGTCCATCAGCATGAAACCACCACACTGACCTGCTCTCATTAAACTCCATAGCCAAAATATCTTTGGTGGTTTTTTTTGTTTCTGTCTTTCTTTTTAGCTAAAAAGCTTCATCCTTGAATAGTTGCCACATGGAAGTATTCCTGACTTATGCAAGCAGTGCTTAGGAAGGTCACAGAGCTATTTGTATTGAATAAGGGAGGAAACAAGATAATTGAAATATGGTTTGCAAGATCATTCCCTCACTCCTTTTTCCAGCAAAATTCTCAGCCCTAAACAAGAGCTGTATAAGATGTCCAAGTAATGACCTAACAGTTCTTCATTTTAAATATTTGTACCTCTGCCAAAGTAAGCAGTCAGTGAATAGTTCCTAGGTGCTCTTCCTCCTCTTTTTCACATTTGAAGCAATAGATGTGTTACTGCAGAACAAGGCACTGATAGATCAAGTTAAGCATCCTTCCTAAAGTATTGCTCAGTCTCATTTGAGAATTAATAAGGCTGAGCTGCAAAGCATTATCCTGGACAGCAATGAATGCCAAGTAATCTGCCCGAACTGTATTTGACAGATACTTCCAAATGCAGACATGCTTTCTGAGAGAAGAGCTTCTCTTGGAGGAACTTAAGCTGTTCCCATCATAAGCGTTGTCCGGGCAGAGATCTGAGTGATGACTGGGCCATAAGCCATAAACGTTCCCCAGAAGTAAGACAAAGGACTTGTTAAAGAAATTTTATTTGAACAGAGAAGCAACAATGTTTGTGACAAGACCTCCAAGCTGGCCAGACGTTTGTGATGTGCCTAGACCTTCTGCATATGTTCTCCTTGAAGAGCTCAAAAAGGCTTTTTCAACCCAAAAGGTTGAGTTTTAATAACATATAAGATACAGGAGTTAACTTTTGTAGTTGAGAAAACCCAAAAAGACTAGATTAATCAGTAGTGAAATAAACAGTGAGATGCAATATTTTCTCCATGCCTACTGCGCCTCTGCCCAGTGGGTCCTTGCTGGGAGTGGTGGGGCTGCAGGCAGATGATGAGGCTCTGGCTGAGCTCTAGCTAAACGAACAGGGCATGGAAAACTATGAGGTATGACATAAGAAAGTGCTGAACATATCAAATAACAATGCAAGCGACTGATAAAGTTACAGATAGTGCTGTGAGGCATGGCTGAGTTACACAGGTAACTGGACAGGAGCTCCAGGGACAATGTGGGGAGCTGAGTCCAGCAAAGCCAATAATACCTGGGGGATGATACCAACCATACTGTGCAAAGCTGAGATTGCCTAGGTAACCATATCAGAAATAGCAAATCTGCATGAGGAGATAACAAAATTGTGACCAATGCAAAAAAAGGTAATTAGGAATGAGTTGGTTTCTTGGGCAGGCAAAATGTGTCTGCCTGGAAAGTTGATGTCCCAAAGACTCAGGAGATTTGGTTCTGTTTCCAAGACATTAGGTCATTTCCATTTCTCTCCTCCGGACTTTCTGGGACAGGCATCCACAACATTTGTATATGGAAATAGGCAAAAACATTGATCAGCTGGACAAAGCTAATTCTGGTTGCACAAGGACCTGAATGCAAAGCTATTTCCAAACATCTTCACACACAAATAAGCTGTGCTCCAGTACGCTGCATTTTCTTCACTGCAGATACAATATTTTTCACGCTGTTTTGGCCTTGATACACTCCTTGTTTTCTATTAATGAGGACAGCCTCAAGCAAAACAAAACCAGCAGCGCTTCCAGATTTATGCCAGCTATAATTTGGCTTACAAAGGAGCAACTCTCTAGCCATTTTGGGTTTCCTCCAGCCTCAATGAATTAACTTTACATAAGTCAAGATGGAAGTAGTAGGACAGAGAACCCATCCTTCCCAAATGGCTCATGTTTCCAAGTTATATTTTTTCATTTTCCTTTTTTTTTTTTTTTAAATTTTCAAATGAAAGAGAATAACCAGAGTGATACAGTACTATCAACAGTGGATAATAACTCTTAGCGTATAGTTACATGAAAGCAGCAGTAATTGCCCTCTACTTGCTCTGGATATAAGACACGGAAACAATAAGGTCTGCAGATAAGATTGTAAGTATCAACAATTTTCCTTTCTATCCACTGAGATTTTAGTTTGGACCTGACAGTCATCATTGACTTATGTGGCACTTGAGCAGGCATTCTGGTGCCGTTTGCAGGGACATGTGGCTTGATGGGCCTTTTATGAACAATTACACAATGGTGTAATTTACAGCATTAGCCTGGCATACTCAGCATGTAGCAGGGTACACACAGCAGTAAGGCACAGCACAGAGTGAAGGAAATCAGAAAAATACAACACTGCCTCGGCAGATTCCCTATAAGTTAGCAGCTGAGAAGCTAGGCATGCAAACCACATGAGATCTGCTCTGGCAGCTGAGGGAGGCTATCCCCACCTTAGAAACTCATTTTAATTCTGATAGGCAAATTAACACTGGGCACATTTCCTTTGGAAAGCAGAACTTCAGCATTTATGAATCTACATTAAGTTTATCGACATTTAAGTTCTTTAACTCTGTCCATTAAATCTTTTAACCAAAAACCATAATGATGACGGCTGTCATTATTATTATTTGTCATCACAGTGGCAGCATTTTGCAAGCACCCAGGAGCCCAGTCAATTGTACTGCAATGTTCAGCCCTAACTTGTATCGATCCTTCTGCTCCAAGTCTCAAATCAAAAGCCATTTCTGAGATTTTTAGCCTGTGTGACTCAAAGGCAGAAAAGAGCTGTAGGCTGCATTACAGTCACTCTTCTGCAGGGATGCCTCACCTCAGCAGCCATGATGGGTAGTTTTACATTTATAATTCAAGGATTGACTTGAGACATCTTCCGGAGCTTACTCTGTCAGTCAGGTCAGAGACTCCATCTCACTTAGCACACTCCATCTGAAAAGCACCTGAAGCCAACAGAAGGTCTGACAGTAAATTCTAGTGCACATGCTAGCTGTGCAGAACGTCCATGCTCCAGGATATGAAGAAGAGGGAAGACCTGACCAGCCCAGGGGCTAGCTGATCCATCTCCTTCTGGTGCACCAGCGTTCAAGTGACATGGCTACATACCACGCTTCTCCATGGCCAAGGGGCAGAGCAGCTTGAACTGCCTCTGCCAGAAAGGATACATTGAGCTTGACTTCCTGGGCTGCTGGAGTGCTCTGCAGGAGACTGCTACTGGACAAAAAACAAAGCTGATGTATGGAGCAGGGACAGCAAGCCACAGCTGTCTCACCATTCACTGAGCCCTGTGCTTAGGCACTGGGAGAGAAAGTCATTTGCCCTCTCCTTGTGGTCCATGTGTTGGACTCTTGGCCATACGGTGATACAGCAGCACTCTGCAATAGCATGCAGCTCTGGGAGACTGGGAAGCAAAACAATGCAAGCTTAAACCCCTGAGGCCGAAGAGAAAATCACCACATACCGATTTACTGCTTCTGGACCAAAGACTCTTATTAGCCTCCTGTGCAATAGGAAGACATCACTGTCACCTATTGTCTTTTTAAAGAAAAAAAAAAAAAAAAGCCTAGATGGAAGGTATGATTTTGTCCTGCAAATCTGGCTTCAAGCAGACAGCTAACCAACACCCATAGAAAGACACCAAAGTCAAGGAGGTACATATGGGCTCAGACCAGGCTCTGACATTTCCCATTACCTATCAGCCTGCTGGGTGGTTATGAGTATCATTTCCAAGTACATCATTTTTCCAGTTTACTACACAAAGAAAGTAGGTACCAAGCTCAGTCTTCTGAGCTCCACTCTTCCTTCTCTGTCCCAAACTGCTGCACAGCCATGTCATATTATATGGTATTAGATTGCATTGAATTCCTATTGCACATTTCTTCCAGTGAGAATTCTGTTTCAGAAGTGACTGAAGTAATGTCTACATGTTCCTCAGCTTTATGAATACTAATTATAAAGCCAAACATTTGCTTGCACATTACTACATTTCCATGAAGTTCTCCATTCACAAATGACAAAAGAAACTCAGAGCCATGAAACCGTTTGCCCAGGGCTATAAAGGAGTATTACAAGAACTGAGTTTCCTTGCTTCTAGTCCCATACTTAGACTAGTAGATCACAAAAAACAATTAGTGAGCATTAAGTACCTCACCACCACCAGAAAGAGAAATCAAGGTTGATGTTAATTTATTAACATTGGTTAATGTTAATTATTAATTAAACATTAAACCTTATTGTGTGGTCCTTTTTGCTGCAAATGGGCCAATGTAAATGGAATAGCCTCTGGTTTAGTTGCTTTGAGAACTGTGACAAACTAAGTACATGATCAAAAAAAAAAAAAAGAAAAGAGAGAGGGAGAATAAAAGCCCACTGTCACACACACAAAAATAATCAATGTTCTTTTTGTCACAGACTTGACGGGTCTGTAATAAGAAATATTTCATTAGTGCAGTAAAGCTCATTGTCGGCAAATATTGTAGAGTAAAATAAATGGGAATTAAAATTAATTCTTCATTAAGTTTTGATGAAGACTCTGTCCTTGAGCTGTAAATCCAGGGCACATCTCTTCTAGAGAACCACTATTAACCTGCAGGCCCTCCTGGTTGTCTGGGAGATGTACATGATGTACTGCTGATGGAATATGTGCTTACGTACCCCTCTGTTCTGTTACCGTGCTCATCTCCATAGGAACCACCTGCATCACAGACTGTCTTGGAGGGTCTTCTGGTCTCTTGTGCCACTCTACTAAAATCACCGAGACCTGTGGGTGTGAGCCAGAGTTTTTCTTCTACCTCTTCCTAGACCACTTAAGGTCAAGGATGGCCTTGCAGGTGCCCAGTACAGCCAAGAGGGCTGGCAGCAGGAGGAGCTGTGCCCAAGTACTCAGTACCTTGTGACTAACATCAGATCTAAAATTTGTTCTCACTACCTTTAACTGTCTAAAGGTAGACAACATGTCAAAGGTGGTCATCTCAGCTCCTCATTGTCAATAAAACAGATACGTATTTTCCCCCCATGAACATCATACTCCATAAGATGTAGGTATCTTTTGAAGATATCTTCTATTGTTTTGGGGAGATACCTGTCACTCTTTACTACGTACAAAGAAACCTGAGATTGGAGGCGTACCTATTAAATATCCAAAGCAAGGTGAGCTGTACTTCATCCCAAGATCTACCTATAGCCTCTTCAGTAAGAATGGAATTCGTCTCTCCTGACTTCTGGTAGGCATTCTTATATTTCAAGGCAGAAATAAAGATCTAGTAAAGCCATCGTACAAAGGAATGAAATTATGATCACTCTTCTTCAAGAGGGCAATGCCAAAATGGGAAAAGTGGTAGAAAACTATTCTGAGGACAAGATGGGGAAGGATAATCCTTCTTCTGAAATGATACTTGCCACTCTGGCAAAGGGAGGGGTGAGGCGATCTGATTCCTCTCAGTTTGTACAGAGAGACAGACAAAAGTGCTCTGAAGCTGAAGGAAAACACCGACAAAAAGAAAAATTGGTGTACAATTGGCCATTAATATATTTAAGCTGGCAATTAGAAACAAGTTCCATTAAATCAGCTCCCAGACAGGGCTGAAAGAAGAGAGAAAAACTGACTCTGAGCTACAGCTTCATACTATGAAGAGGAGGATATGAGGTGCTACTTTCGATTACAGGCAGCTCAACGTGCTGACCCACAAAACCCCTTTCAACCTTGTGCTACTGTGTTCTCCAATGCTGTCATTGCCTTCATCATTACAAGTGGAAATTGGGGGCACTGGTCCTAGATCCCTGTGCAGCAAAGAACTCTAAGGCTGAAATTTGCTTTTCTCAATTGCTGAAACTATTGGCTCAACAGAATCAGAAAAAAGCCAGCTGGGCACAGCATTCCCTGGCCCCATTCATTTCTTCAGAAATAATTTCTCAGAAAACATGTTTCCATTTTACAATGGCCTCCCAGGAAAGTCGTGGATTAGCCATTTTATTTTTTTCACCTGCTAGTGCAAACACGTTTTAGCCGATAATGACTCCGGCTGCAGTGGCTCCCTTTGGAAGGATTACGATGACAGCAAAAGAGGCTGATGAAAACTGTGACAATTCCCTCTTCCCCCAGCTGATTCGGAGCAGCAAACGCTAACGTTAAAATGTACAAATGGCTCTGCATGCAATTTTAATATGATTATCATATAAGAAAAAGAAAGACCATCTGTGGAAGCTAGAAAATCTTAATGGGAGATTTAATTGACTTCATTTATCTAAAAGGAGATACATGTGTCTCAGGACCTCCAAACCAGTTAGGTAGCTACCTCTGTGGTGCTAGAATTAATGGTTTGCTCGATGGAGGGTGCAGTATACCTCAGAGACTGTAGCTGTCATATCACACACAGGAAAAAGCAAGGTTATAAATCATCTTTATCACCAAGACAACGATTAAGGACAGAATATAGCATTTTAGCACATGAAATGAATGAATGACTGCTGCAGGCCCCAAAGGCCACAGACCATAAAACAAATAACTGTGATTAAGCAGATCAAAAGTCTTTAACTTATCTAGGGCCATAAGGACCGAATTAAACCCCAAACCATTTAGGAAATGGCTTTCATAACATTTCTTGTTATGAGCATCTTGGCGGGTGTTCAGGAAGTTCATTAGGAAACGGGAGCAACAAATCCACTTTATTGACTCAAAAAGAACAGGTTGCTTTGAATTTAGTACATCAGAGGAAAAGTCAGCAGCGGAGAGGGCCATGGTTTTAGCTGAGTATAATCCATCCAGGCACATCCTGGATGCCCAGAAGTGATTCCAGTCCTTCTATGCCCCATCTCCACGGTTGCCTTAGCATTGCTTACTTTTTCTGGCTTCATTTTCCTTTTGACTGCTTGTAAGGAGGTCATCACCCCTCAGCAGGAATTGGAAAGAATTTTCTAATTAAACACTGTTGTAAAACATCTGCTCATCCAAACTAAAGATGTGTCCGTAGTAGGGGGATGCAGGAAATTTCCAAGTGTTTTTTTTTTTTTTTTTCTCCTGAAATTCTGAAGGTAACTTCCAAGGGTTTTTTTTCTGAAATTATGAAGATAACATTCAAATTTCCCAATTTGAAATAGTGTTTTCTTCAGAAACCTATCTTCCTCCAAGATACCAAAGATTAAGAAAACAAGTGAATGATTGAAATTTAAGATTCTTTTTTTCCCCAAAGTGACCAAAAGAAAACATCTGTACTAAAACAAACATCTTGGCATCCTCTCCTCTAAAACTGTAGCTTGTACATTTATCCCACAACTCCCCAGCTGGATACACATAGCTAGCTCTTGATGGCAATGACGTAACTCAAGGCACCCACTCAATGTCAAATGGCTAGGTACTGAGCACAGTCCCTGGTCCTCATTCACTGCTCCCAGTTATTTTATGAGCTTTTTCTGCCTAGTGACTCAGTTCCACAGGAAACACACCCACTTGCAAAGTAATCCAGTGATGGAAATAGTGAAAGGCACTCCTTTGGTCTGAGAGGTGTCCAGAATTTCCTTCACTCTCCAGGAAAGTGCTGTAAAAGCCACTTACGACGTGAAAGGCACAAACCTCTCCCCTACCTGCTTGCAGTTGAAATCACTGTAGTCGCAACCGCACCAAACATGGAGAAGCACGGCTGCCCCTCTGCCCATCTCAGTATTGCATTTTAGGTTCCAACAGACGGAGTTTGTTGGCTTTGTATAGAAGTTTATGGTTTGGATAAACGGAGGTTCAATTAACTGCAGGCACCTTCAGTGGGAGACACAGTTGGCAAGTGGTCAGTCCAAAATGGTCAGTGTAAGCTGAAAGCAAAGGTAACCAGAACGCTCAACAACAGCCATCTGTGACTGTCACACCCCAGTGACATTTCTCATGTAGACTGAGCAGATTGTCATGGTTGCCATTCTTCTTATTTACCCGACCATCTTTTAAGTCAGGAGATGACAAAGCTGTACTTAAAGTTATGGTCATGCTGCATTTTCCCCAAGAAATCTGGGCCATGAAGGATGGTGCCGAGCTCTACAAAGATCCATCTGCAGGTTGCACATTGATAGAAAGGGACATCTAAGGCAGCCTCTCTGAAAGTTATTGCCTGGGGGAAGAGTTCATTGACCTCATTCATCTAAAAGCAGACACCAGAAAGACCATCCTGTCTAGGCACATGTCCCAGGGCGAGATTTAGTGTGACAGCAATCAAAGGGAGAAAGCAGGTGATGAGGGGGCTAGTATTCTCCCCAGCATCCTTAAGAACTGTGTGCTCTTGCCTATATTATAGCCTCTTTAGTGTCTGTTGACTTCCTTGAACGAAAAATAAAAATAAAAATAAAAACAAAAGTAGGAATTCTCACATTTAATATTATCCATAAATATTAATGTGCAAATATATTATCTCAAATAACACAGCTGTTCAGCACTAGTTACTAAATTTCATTCTCTTGAGTTGTAAGAAAGGCAGAGAAACTTTGTAATCACTGGTGAGCTGCTTAGAGTTCTCCTTTCCGGAGCTACTGAGATGGCAAGGTGAGACGTTCTCTGCCAGGATTATTACTAGTTATCCTGAGCCGTGAAAGGTATATAGGTGACATAGAAGCACAAAGGAAGTATAGCTTTATATATCTCTTTAATTCTTCAAACACTACTGAAAAAGCAAGAGTGGCTTGGTAATGTGCAGGTTTCCTCTGCGGTGCCAGGGGAAGTCATCTCAGCAGACTTAAGGAGGAAAGAGGAGGGTGCATGGATAGCCCTCAGTATTTGATTCTATGATTTGACCCAGGTGACACTCAGCCATCGATGTTTTCTGACCCCCACAACTGACCTGTTTAAAGCCATATTTACGCTGAGCAGCAGCCACAATTTGGGATGAGTCTCACAGCCTGGTGCCTGGGGACCCCCCGAGCAGGCTGCAGCACCCTTCCAAGGAAATGGGTGAAGCAGTTGAGGAGGAGGAGGAGGAGGAGGCATACTCAGTTCTCTCCCTGGAGCGAAGAAGGAGACACTGCTGAGGACCCTGGAAATCTTGGTCTGATAGCAAACACTTTTCCTGGGAACCTGGAAACCAAACTTCAGGCACAGCACCTCACCTCATTGCAGTGAAGTTTCGAGCATTTAATCTCAGACAAACCTTCTTCTGCACCCAAACAAACATTGCCATTAAATCATCTTTAAACAATGCGGCAGCTAACGCTTGCAGACAGCGAAGGCTGCCACACACGGATTGCAGCAGGGAGGGGCCAGCCCTGCTTTCAATTTAAATGCTTGCTATCAATCTGTTTTTCCAAACACCTCTCGCAAAAACAGCTTGTGCTACCCTGATGGAAGCTTTTTCTGTGTGATACACTTCCCTCTGCTGCTCATACATGCTAATTACAATGCAGCGTCAATGTTCCTGTGCTTCTGAGCACCAAAAGGAGAGACCTGGTTGATATTTGGTGTTAATCTTGGCATTAAATTCAAAGGGTGAAACTTATTAATTCCTGCAATCTAAAGGAAGCTGTGGCTTGTCTGCTTGCGACAACTGGATTTATTTAAAAGGCATATTTGGATCCTATCTGAACTTTGAGATTTTTTCCTATGTCTGCACTGAACCAGAATTTGTTCTACACAGAAATTAAAGTCAAAGACTTTCTGCAGCAGAGCTTTACTGGAGTTGTACACGCTGCTTGTGGATCCATTAGCAATACTTCCAAAATGAATTTCCAGAGTGGTTATTCAGTCAAACCACCCTTCTTGCTGCAGTATAGGAACTGAAACTCATCATGTCCACTACAGAAACAGCAGCTTTATTCCAGCAGATAGTGAAATGAAGCTAAAGAGCATTGCTAGCTGGCAGTTCTTGATAACACCCTCACAGATTTACTTGATTTCATTTGTCCAAGAAAAGGCACAGAGACTCATTTGTCCCAGGTCCCTTCCTGTTGCCTCCCTGCACCCTGCACAGTTCAGGCAGGGTGGAAGCACCTACGCACCAGGGTGAGGGCAAAGAAAAGAAAAAGACAGGCTCACTGATTTTCATTAGGGATGAAGGAGAGCTCTCTCAGGAGCCATCCTCAAGTCCCAGCAAAGTGTTCTACTGGCTTCTCTTTCCTGGGAGCAGAGATAACTCCAGCCAGACTGGAGAGCCATGCCAGGAGGCGAGATGCCTATTTCTGTCCCTCCAACAGTCCTCACAAGTTTCCCCAGAAGCACAGAAGAGCTGTTCCAGGAGGAGCGGAGCTGAAAGGGTGGAGGGGATTTCAACTCAGCACGTTCTGAGATATCATCTCTCCAACTGCAATTCCTCTTGGCTATTGCAGCTACCCTCGTTTAGACCTATTTTTTGCAAAGCTTCAGTGACATGTAATTAACTTTATGCTCTGGGCAAAGTCCCGCAAAACCAAATGTGCTTTATAATGCACAGGCAATGGAAATTTACTCTGTTTGTAAAGCCGGGTACATGCATAAGATTTGCCAATTCAGGATCATGTTCAGTTGCTTTTATTCTTTATTGTCCCTGCTCAGAGGAATTTGAGATATTTCCTTCTAAATTTCTTGAATTAGCTGCAATCAACTTTTATTCCATCCAACTGCTTTATTCTAATCTCTGCATAACAGCCCAGCACCTTGTGTATGTGAATAGAAATAGCAAAGTCCCTGGTGAACTCTGAGTGTCTGTCATGTATTCCTGGGGGAAACCAAACACTTCTTAGTATAATATTGATGGCTTTATGAGAATTTTTAATTTTTGTTGCAAGAGACAGGAAAGATTGCATGTTGATATTTAATTGGGTTATAGCGTCATTCTTATACATAATTATCTATTCCTCTTATAAGAAGAAGTTGCTTAATGCATGCAAAAAGCAGAAAAAAATATCTTCTAATTACCCAGTAGGTGTAAAACAATAAACTGATCAGAAATGATGAGCTACAGAAGCAGGACAAGATCAAGTAGGTCACAGCTCTCAAACTTCAGTGAAGGCACCCAACCTCCCCTGAGGAACAGCATCGTGTAGAGGAAATGGCAACTCAGGAATCCTGCAGAAGAGCACTGGAAAGGACTTCTCTAGTCCATCCACCACAGAGAACCCAGATAGGCCAAAATCTTCCTTACATGCTTCCAAATATTTTTGGCCCTAGACATAGTGGAGGCCAGGGCTTAGGTGCTATGAACACAACCTGAAGGAAGATGATCCATGCCCAGCCCTTGCAGGGAATGCACAGGACGTTTGCCATGACAAGGATCAACAGTATTCAGCCTATAACTAAAACGGCTTGGGAAAACATTTCAAATGCACAAACCACTCCAGAAGCAGCGGGACATGGTGCACGATCAGGGTGGGTTGCATCACTTGGGCAGTATGCCTCAGTGTGGATTCACCCAGGGATACTCAAAGAAGTCCTCACATTGATGGTTTTTTTTTTCTTTTTGGGGGGACTACAAACAAGTTCTGATCTCTAATTGGACACTTCTTATACCTCCAGTTACCACTTCTAGTCAACTTTTGGTTTAAAATTTCATGGCAAGATGCATGCATGCAACTACCTAGCTAGCAAGATCTGTTTCCTTAGGAAATCAAGCTAAAAATTCAATTAACAAACCCAACAGCATCAAACTACCTTGAAAGTTCAGTTACTTATTAGCTTTGCCTCTGCAGGTGTTGAAGACAATAAAATTCCCATCATTGAAGCCCTAGTCAGACACTGAAAAGCAGCCAAGCTCCTAAGGCTGGGACGCTGAAAATAATCTGTTTCCCTGCCAAAGCCAGAAGAAAGTTAACAAGCAATTTAAGTTTCAAGGCAAGCCATTTTCACGTGTATTGTTCATTTATTTGTCTTTTCCACATAGGTTTTTGCTTCCTTTTGGTCCTTAACTTTTAACTGTGCAAGGCTGGCAGGGAGGAGAATGATGTGTTGTGGGGAGGATTTGGAAGGAGACTCAGACAACATAAAAGCACTTGTTTTAGAGACAGAGACAGAGGGGCTGGATCAGGTCAGCTCTGCTAGATCACAACAGCCAGATACGTGCAGAGGACTGAGATGCTACTATAAAGAAAGTCACCTGCCCACCTAACCCAGGGACAAGCCACAACATAAATCAGACTGCTCAGATTCACAGGTGTTGTGGTATTGATTATGTCTCATGGTTGCACTGCCTGAAAAGAAATTCAGATTTAGCTGCACCGGTTCTGCCACTCTCAGCCATCCAAGCCACAGACTCCTGCACTAGAAAATCCATCTGCAAAGGGGAAAAAAAAAAACAAGATGCAAGCTCTCAGCAGACTGCCCTGCAAAGGGGCAGTGAATAAGCCAGGTATAGCAATTTCCTTAAACCTCCTGTTTAAGGAAAATTTCAAATTATTGCAGCTGTTCTCCACAGCCTTCCCACTCTCCATGAAACCCTGTAACTTAGCTCCAGACTGATTACTCAGGTCATTCTATAACATCCTATAATTCAGGTGCTGCCGCTTTTCCTTACGGGCAGGCTGCAAGTCACCACTGATTTTGTGGTTCAGCCATCAGAGCAGATCTGAGAGGAGGGGCTGCAGCTGCCTCTTTGGTGCTAAATCCACCTCCAACAAAGCTCTCTGAAGCAAAGTAGAACTTACAGTGATAGGTAATTCAGTCATTTGAACTTAAGCTCCAAGGATTCATTTTTTCCAGCTATTGATTGAATTTCCATTGGAGGGATTAATTCCAGAGGCATATGTCTATATACGCCCCCTGGCTTCCTCCCACCATTGTCTTTGGACTCTCCTGGATATCAAAACTTAGGGGATTATTTCCTTCCTGTAACAGGAGAGCAATCTCTCAGGTCTGAGGCACGCAATCTCTCAGGTCTGAGGCACACAGCCTCTCCAAAGAGCAGGGCTAGTAGACTGGAAACACTAAGGAGAGACCCAGACATCTCAATGCCACCAAGTCCCAGCACGCAGGGTGAGGACTCGAAAAACCTTCACAGAAACCCTCTGAAGGAGGCTGGACAGTAAGGTGGAGAAGGGGTCAAAAGGAAAGACCAGCTCAGTTCTACACTGGGTAGCTCTGGCGTGCCACTAAAGCATAGCACTTTGCAGATCTGCTGTGGTTTTCTGGATGCTGGTTCATCAAAGCGCTGTGATTTCCTACAAGGTCCCCTTCCTAGTCAAGCCCACATCCTTGTCTCCTCTTCAGCTGCTTCCTCTTGTTATTTCTTCCTTTGCTTCCCACACACAACCCTGTAAACTATTTGGCCAGATTGCAGCTTGGCCACGCACAGAGAAAAGTGCTGATTCTGGAGTCAGGGCAGCTGCCAGAACAACCCAGGAGCAAAAACCACCTCATCTTTTGGAAGAACAACAAATGTGAAAGGAGCATCAAAAGGACTGCTAAGGTCATGCAGAGTCAGAGGGAGGTGGACCTAACGTGTCTCAGATATCTGATGGGCTAGAGGAACAAGCTGCTGCTGAGCCCTTTTGCAGGGCAGGGGATGGCTGTCAACGAAAGGTATTGACCCAGATGCACCAGGTAACCATCTGTGGTGGCTTAAGAAGGTCTCTTGCCTAAGCTGTCTGTTCCTTTGCCAAATGGATGAGGTGGGCAGACAGAAGCCATAACATTTTGGATCATAGGCTTGAAGACACAGAGCTCGCTTAATGGAGCCTCACGGTTCAGTTTTGCACCTAACCCACCCACTCTGTCATCAGGCCAAGTAAGGAAGGGCTGACTGATTTTTGCATCTCATTTGCCATCCGTGGCAATTTGTTGCATTGGGGTTTTTCTTTTCCCAGAGAAGTAATTCTAGCTGGGATGGGGATTCTGAAGAATGTACAATTCTTTCTGTCTGTGCAATCTGTGAGTGTGTCACTGAGCTTCAGTGTGTATTTGCAACATTTCTAATGAATATTAAGTGTGTGAGGGGGAGTTGTTTCTAGCGTTCAGGATCACAATGACAGACCCATTTAATTGCAGAACCACCAGTCAGCAGGTATATTTTTCATAATTAAAAGCCTTTTCCCAAACCAAACACCTGTTTATAGTCCTTTAATTGTTATCTACACATCAAACACCATCATGCTGAAAACCAGCAGTACAGCACGAGACAAGCACATCCTCATTGGTCCTTCTGTAAAAGCAGCTCCCTGTCTCAGAGACCACCTTGGAGAAATAAGCCCCGACATATCATGTCGTGTAGCAAGAAGCAATTGGTCTGCAACATCTGATGGCAGGGAAAGGCCACCACAGTGAGTGTTTCAGCTATTCCTTGGAGTGGTTCTTTGGTTTTGGTTACAATCCCTTTTGAGCATGAAGCCTTGTGCACACCACTGACCAGCAGCAAACAGCTTTCTAACGTTTCAGGAACAATCAGCAGTTCACAGACCTTGATTCAGGTTCTGCTGCACTGTACATTTTCATAGCTGTGTACATCTCCAGCCAAACTGTTTGGGAGAAAAAATAACTTCGCCTTGCTGAGGGGCTAACTCAACATCCTTATCCACGCCAATTAACTCTTTTGTTCTTTCGTCCTTTGCTGCACTGCTCCAGTGACTTCAGAAGACAACTTAGATTTCAAGGGACTACCACAATCTTGCCCACAGGGAACAGAGTTGATGGCTCAAATTATTTTCTCCAGTGGTAGCTACAAAGTTGTCACAGCTACAATGCACTCTACGGATATAGAGCGTTAAGCATTGACTTTGTAGGCTCATACATATGTTAGTTGCAGATTTTCTATGCATTAAGTTAGGCCATGAAAGTACTTAAAAGTACTTAGACCTAAAAGTAAAATCACTAGGGAGACTGAAAAGTACCTGAGCTTTGACAATTAGCAGCAAATATGCAAATCCCCGTATAACCAAAGTCCTGGGCAAGTCTACAGGAGCTACCTGTAGCTGGCATAGTCCACATATAAGAACCACAGACTTGAAGCTTTACACTTTCATACAACAGCTTTTGCCATCACACTTTTTTGTGGTGAGTAGCTACCACATGAGCCATGCTGCCCTAGTTCACGCACTAATAAACGTGGCTGGGATCAGACATGATGATACCATATATATTTCCATCATGCCTCAGGACCCAACATCAGTAGATAACATACATACACATAGTACCTGGAGACTGTCCATCCCTCAGAGAAAGGCTTGCTGTGTGAGAGAGAGATTGAGAAATGTCTCCATGAATCCTACCAAACTTTAGGGAATTATCTACAGTGACCAGGAAGCCTGCCAACCAACAGCAAGTCACGCATCTCCAGCAGACGATTTGGCCCACATGAGGGATGTGAACAAACATCCCCATTGTAAACACTGCGTACCTGTGAGGTGAAGCCTGTTGTCCCTATCCTAGCCCTAAGCACCTTCCCTGTCCAAATTCCTGAAAAAAACAGCTATTCAAAGGCCAAAGTTCTGTTAATCCAACTTTGTTAGAGTGAAGATGAATGACTCTTTCAAGCATTATTCCAGCTTTTCTTTCTATAACCGCATACTTAAGTTGTCCACCACGTTATTAATGCCTTTAAAAAAACATGCAGTGACACCTTGAAGTATACCTATACTGCCTTACAGAAATATTGAGTTTTGTTAAGAATTCTAAACACACTGGGATTCTTCAAGTTGTAAAAAGCTGTACTTAAGCCCTAAAATGACAGGAGACAAGACTCAAACAGGAAGAGTTATTTAAAGCAAAGATGCAAATGTGAAGCCATACACATTGCTTCATGTACAGATTCACACTGGAAATGAAGTGCAGCCAGACGACAGGGCCCATATGTAGTAGGTCCAGCACAGGCATAAAAGTGAACTTGAGTTTAGACCTGCATGAGTTTCTAAAGGGATTGACTGGTTTGGATGGCTCCATGAGCACAGAGATTACTTCACAGAATCATAGAATGTTTTGGGCTGGAAGGGACCTTAAAAGCCATCTAGTTTCAAACCCCCTGCCATTGGCAGGGACATTTTTCACTAGACCAGGTTGCTCAAAGCCCCATCCAGGCTGGCCTTGAACACCTCCAGGGATGGGGCACCCACAGCTTCTCTGGGCAGCCTGTTGCAGTGCCTCACTACGCTCATAGTAAAGAATTTCTTACATATATCTAGTCTAAATCTATCCTCTTTTCACTCTTGGAAGTAAGAAAAAATAAGCCTATTTTTGTTTGTTTTACTGCAGTGGTTTTGTTCCTGTCAGAGAACACTCTGTCCCACTAATGTTAATTTAGCCAATTTAGAAAGAAACCATTCAGCCCAGGGAGAAACAACACAGCAATTAGCAACACTCGAGTGGCAATGACTGGGGCTCCCCCACACAGTTCAGGACACACTGAGTTTTAGCTCAGAGGGGGGTAGTCAAAGGATTGAAAAATGACTGGGATTTAATGTATGAACAATGCTTTTCAGCCATTGCAGAAAGCCCGAATGTCAGGTAAGGGGTGGGGTCTCTCCCTAATGCACGTTTAAGTACGCAGCTTCGTTTTAAGAGCGACGCGGAGCTGAACCTTATGAGAAATCACACGCCCAGGGACAAGCTGAATCCTAGTGAAAACATTTCTCTTGCTCTCTTACTCAGAGTTGGGCTTTGATCTTGTTTGAGAGCATATCTTTGTGCTGTTAAACACAGGACCTTCCGCCTAGAATCTATCTGCAGAGGACTTGACCTTCGGACAGAAAAAAAAAAAGAATATCACGTTAATATTTACCTGGGAACTCCAGCAGTAGCATAAGACAAAAACACACCGTCTGCTAACATTTTCCCTTTCCTAGATCTTTAGATGAAAAGGAGATTCACTGCATGCACAAAATGCAACTTCTTTTGATACTCACTTAAAACTAGTGGTAATTTTTTTTTTCACCTTCATTTACATCCTGGCTGGGCAGTTGAGGCACCTAAAACTGGTTGCCCAATACAATAATGTATTGCCCCATCCAGCCTGGCCTCGAACACTTCCAGGGATGGGGCATCCACAGCTTCTCTGGGCAGCCTGTTCCAGTGCCTTACCACCCTCACAGTGGAGAATTTCTTCCTAATGTCTAATCTAAATCTACCCTCTTTTATTTTAAAACCATTACCCCTTGTCCTATGACTACACACCCTTGTAAAAAAAAAAAAAAATCTCTCTCCAGGTCCCCTTTAGGCACTGGAAGGCCGCTATAGGGTCTCCCTGGAGCCTTCCCTTCTCCAGGCTGAACAACCCCAACTCTCTCAGCCTGTCTCCATAGCAGAGGTGCTCCAGCCCTCTGAGCATCCTCATGGCCTCCTCTGGACTCACTCTAACAGGCCCATGTCCTTCTTGTGCTGGGCCCCACAGCTGAATGCAGGATTCCATGCAGGGTCTCATGAGACCGGAGTAGAGGGGGGAGAATCACCTCCCTCAACCTGCTGGCCACAGTTCTTTTGATGCAGCCCAGGACACAGATGGCTCTCTGGGCTGCAAGCATATGTTGCCAGCTCGTGCTGAGCTTCTCATCAACCAACACCCCCAAGTCCTTCTCAGGGCTGCTCTCAATCCATTCTCTACCCAGCCTGTATTTGTGCTTGGGATCACCCCAACCCAGGTGCAGGACCTTGCACTTGCCCTCGTTGAACTTCACGAGGTTCACACAGGCCCACCTCTCAAGCCTGTCAAGGTCCCTCTGCGGAGCACCTCTTCCCTCCATCGTGTCGAGCACACCACGCAGCGTGGTGTCTTGGAGCTCACAGCCCAGGCAATCCCTTCCTGCACCAGGTGCCTATGAGCGGTTGTGACATTCAGGTGCTTTCCATGAACAGGTTGCTGCAGCATTAAAGAGTCCCTGCTCCTGCCCAGCACTCCTATGGAGATTGATCTCCCTGTGGGGAGATAAACGCACTCTTTGCAGTTATTGCCACTGCATTAAAAGACCGATTAGGTTATTAAGCCTATCTCAGGGCCAACGCAAGATTTTCCCTAACACATATTTTCCCATGCTTTGTCCAGAGCAATTTTAATGACTTCTCCACTCCTGAGCTTGGCTGGCTGGCATAAAAACACCTTGAAATGCTGGGGGTAACAATGTTTCTGCCAACGGAAGCTGCTGTTTGCAATTTTTTTTTCCCTGACTCCTTCAGATTTTACAACATTTTTCAGGGACTGGAAATAGCCAAGTGCTGCAGTTAGCAGTAAGCAGCCGAAGCAGTGCAAGAAAAAAAAAATGGAGAGATTCTTCTAACCATATGTCTGTTCCCCCTGTCTGTCTAAAGACTGCAATTAGCAATAGATAATCACTCAGTTTAGAAATGCTAGACCCCGTAGGCAGTATTTGTGACTGAACACAAGGGATATGTAGTATTAAGTAGTTGCTCTGCCTCAGGAGATAATTTTCAGTAACACTTAGTGGGTCAGAAATCATGACTGCAATCAAATTTAGCTTTTACATCTTGGTCCAATAAAAATATATCAGGTGCAATTTAGGGACAGAATAAGAAACTCACACGCAAGCATAGATAAAACAGGAACTTTCCTTTCACATTTCCCTGCCCATCTTTTTTAATTTTGCTCTATATTAGAGAAATAGGAGGTCAAGACCTTTTGCCTCTTCAGCACTTTGAGCTTGTTGCAAGGTGGGTCTTCCTCCCAGCTCAACCAGTTTGTGAGCACCATGGGCAGAGGAGGAGGGTGGAAGAACTTCAAGGTCCCCCTTGAAAGATTTCCCTTTCTACAGAGATGTGCCTTGCATCTTCCCAGATACCTCCTTCCTTCCCTCCTCTTGCTGCTTCTTGGATGACATTGCTGCAGCTGGCAGCAAATGCAGAAGGGAGGAAAGCCCCAAGGCTGGCACTGCAGCTGAGCCTGAGAAATTCATTACACTGATTACGCTAACAAGAAGTGGAAGCAGGGAAGCCAGAGAGCTGATTCCTGTTTATAGTCTACTAAGACAAACTGTGGCCAAGGGCAACTCCTCTGTTTCTTGTCCCCCTGTTCTGTGCCTTTTTGTCACAGGTGTTTAGAGTAGGGCTAGCACCAGCACTAGATGTCTGAGCCTTGGACACTGCGAGGGATCTTGCCATCAATTTATATATGTAAGCACCACTACAACACAATGTTCTTGTCTCTTAACGATGACTTTGACTAACACACTGTAACAGGATAGCAAGGTACCAGGTTACAAAGCCCCAAAACCCAAATATATCAGTTTTAGCAGGTGACACTACAATCCTAAACCAACCATTAGCAATACTGCTGTTTGTAAAAATCAGTGTGCTGGCTACATGGAACAAAAAAGAGGGCAAGAAACTGCTCCCCTGAAGCCATAAAAAAAAAAAAAATCCCCCCCTCAATCTCCCAGCAGGACCTAGAGAACTTCATATGTAAAAGCTCAGCCTTGAAAAGCAATTAGAGTTGGGTAAAGACTGGGAACCCCAAGGATGATTCCCAGGGTAGTCCCACCTTGGCTTTAGGCAACCAACTTGCTTCACCCAAGATAAATCCCACTGAAGTGCACACACTGGCATCGCATTACTGACAGCCTTATAACATGAGCAGCATTTCGCAACTCACAATCTTTATCAACGACCCAGCTGGCTGATGCAGTACCTTGAATGTCCTAGCCAGATTTAGGGGACTGCACTACACACATTTGTCCCGCTCTATGTCTTCCACCTTCTTCCAAAAGCCAAGACGGATGGATCTATTCATGTATTTATTCATTTCATCGCCGACTTATTTTAGATTAATGTGTTGCCTACCTGGAAGAGCTTTCCTTTGAGGTGTCTTGTTAGAAGTTATGTGAAAAGCAAGCTCTGATGACAAGCATGGGTAGCAACATATGAATGACTTGCCTTTCACAGATTATTTGGGTTTTCTTAATTAGGCAACAGGGGAAAAAAGCCTTGAAATACGTTTATTGTTTAATTCTGGAATAGGGTTTTTATCCAGGAAGTTATTTGACATTTACAACTTAGTGTTTCACAAGACAACATGTTTTGACTTAATATTGTTAGAAATCAATGCACAAGGTTAAATATGACATGATAACTCAATGTGCCATAAACATGGCCGTAGTTATGCTAAATCAATAGAATATGGTAGCCCAAATTTACTGCAGAGTCACAGACAGCATAAATAGTTAATTCGTGGACATTGCATTACCTGGTTGAGAGGTAAAAGGGTTGTTAAGAGTAACTCTGGAGCTGTTCCCCAAGGCTGTATTGCAAGTGCTGTCATTCATCTTCCATCTACCTTGCCAGGCTTTTGAGAACATTGAAAGAGGCATTTTGATTTCAGCAATAAAAATAAGTAGCTTAAATATCGCTTGTTTTGTTGCTGTGCAAGCACAACTCCCCAGTAACTTCATGTTTTTCAGTTTAAAGGGATGAACCTTTCCAAACTATCAGCCTAGCAAACGTTTTTAACTTCATGAAAGAATCAGAATCTATTTTCTTCTCAGAAAAACTCACTTTTGTATAAACTTTAATAAAAAAAATTAAAAAAAAAGTTGTTCATATTAAAATAATTAGCACTAAGCTGTGTAACCAGCTTTGCATGCAGTATGCCTTGTATCTAAAGGTGCCTTCCCTCTTGTTTCTTGGTAAAAAATAATTCTCATAGGTGCCTATGTCTTTGAAAACCATCTTCTGTATATGCTGCCGTGTTAAGAAACAAGGCAGGAGGTCAGATAACATATTAGCTCACAAATGTCATGTGTTTTGAGACACGTTAGAAAATATATGAAGCCAGTCCTAAATGGAGATCATTGTGATTTTTTCCCTTCCACAACAGATGTTTAAAAAAAAAATCAGAACTAATCCAAAACTGGTAACTCAAGTGACAGAAAAATCTTCCTTCTCATAGCTACCATTGTACCTTTTGGAAGGGAGATTTTCCAGCTCCCTTCCAGTATAGAGTAGTAAGATTTGTAGGCACCTTCACAAAAAGTGGTTTTGTGCTCACCTGATAGTTTCCATGAAGATCTTGTTAGGCTTTTTTCTGTGAAGGTCTGACCATGTTACTACTTCTAAAATGGCTGGGAAAACTCATCTCTGAAATCAACTTTATATAAAATACCATGCAAGTTTATTGTGATGTTTGGAGGATGAATAGCTTATACATCAGTTTGCTTCTGGAAAACAGTTTTTTGTCAAAAGTAATTTATATTCTACAAAGAAATCTTTTTTTTTTTTTTTTTTGTAGTAACCTTTAAAACCTTTTTTCATCAGGAAATTTCCAAATAAACCAAATATTTGAACCTCCTTTGGTTTTTAAAGAATTGATTGCCAAATAAAAGCAGAAATGGAATGAAAACAAGACTTTTTGCTTTAAATTAAAATTACAAGTATGTGATGTTTTACTTTAATATTTTCCTCGGAGGGTTAGAAAATAAATAGCTACATAATAAAATGAATTAAAACAACATCAGTAGGACTCCTGACATCTTTCTTAAAGAGAAAAATGAAATATAGTTGTGTGTGTAAAGCTGCATTTATAGATTTTTGTTGTTGTTGTTGTTAGTCATTTATTTCAGGAGAGAAAAGGGTTATTTTTATGGTTATGGCTTCTTACCAGGATTATGGTTTCTCATAAGATGGTATTGCTCCATCTTACAGGGGCTCTGGGTTACTTCAATAGGTTTTGCTATAACTTTGAATTTCATAGGAGGGGGAGCAGGGGAAACTTCAGTAGAAAACTTCAGCTGACTTTTTCCCCTTCGATCCTCAGTTCCTTTTCACGTATATTTATAGCCACTTCCAAGGATGATAACTTCTTTGAAAGGGTTGCAATCTGAGCATTTTATACACCCCAGGTGCATTGCACCTATATAACTCTTATTACCATATAACTCTTTCTAACTATAAAACTCCTTTAGGGAACATAATATCGTTTGCATTAACTCAGGAACTAGGAACCAGCAGCTAGGATGTTGGGCTCCTCATACAGGGCACTGCACATGTCCATGGCCTTTATTCCAGGATGAAACAGGCCCGAGAGCCCTTTTGTCCCATGTAATGGCCAAATAGATTATAAAAACACTTCTTCACAAGAGCGGCTCTGAAGATAAGAAATGTTTATCAGGATTCAACAAGAGTGAATTTAATTTCAGTGAGTTTTATCTCTAACTTTGCTATTGTGCACCTGATGCCTCCGCATGCTCAGCTTTGAAGGAAATAGCGTAATGCCATTACTGACAATGGAAAGCCAATAGCAGGAGATGAGAGACCGAAAGCTTGTTGCATAGATGAATATTTATAGCTGTATTGTGTGCATCTATTTTCTTGGATTATGCTAGAAGATACGATAACAACACTGAAGGAAATTACTTTATGAATTTAATACCCATATATTTTCTGTACTGATTTCATTCATCTAGGTTTGGTGGCATTTTATGTGGATGGAAAGCTCTATCGTTATTCTTATTGCAGCTAATAATAATAATCATCTTTATTATAATTAATTGCCAATTTTCTCTTTCAAATCTTCTACAAAAACAACCAGGAGAAAGCTACAATAGAAATAGCTGTATGGGGCACTTCAAAATTGGTTAAGCCATTACACTGCCTAAAATCTTGTTCCAAGGACTTCCTACAGCTAAAATATGTCTCTGACATACTTAGTGGCATTCTACTAAGCACTGAAGTGATGAGATTACAGTCAAATTAGGAACTTGTGTCCTTCCCAAAAAATAAAAAAGAACATACAGAGAGAGCTTGTCTCAATTGCCTTGAAAGCCTCTTAAAATCACTCCAGTAGAGAAGATTTGGTGGTAATGAAACAGAAGCTGATTTAATGAGCACTGGACAGAAGTTTTTGGTGGGTCTATCCAGCTCCCAAACTGTTTAATGGGAAGCAGAGTGTAGTTTCCCCATCTGAGGTATAAAAGATGGGGAGATGTACAGGCATAATTCAATGCTTAAAATTGGTACCTTGTGCCATCTTGGATGCATGCACTGGGGTATCAGACAGCCACCTAGAGTAGGCACAGACCACACAGGACCTACAGGAGCCCCTTGCCCTTCTGTCTAGCACTTGGAGCATCTCAAACAGCACCCGGTCTCTCCTTTAAAGTTACTGGACCACAGCCAGGGAGTTTTCCCATGATCAGTGTCTCTTCAATCCATGCCACAGCCAGGTCCATCTCTCCTTCGTGAGGGTAGGTCTAGAAAACAAGTATCTTCTACTAAATTCAAAGTTTGGTTCTCCCAGTGCTTAAAATGCCATTCTAGCCTCAGTCCCTACCCAAGCTCCTGGCGTAACCTGATGTCTCCTGGAGCTGGACCGTGGCTCACTGCCCTGACAGCACACGTCTCTGCCCTGAGAAGTCATGACTCTTGCCTCCACATTTGCAGGACTGCCCACACTCCTTCCTACACCTTTCTCAAGTACCCACCAGCACCTAAGCTGGCAGTATTTAAAGGATTCTAACAGTCAGTAAATTTGCTAGTTTTCAGCTATGCCTTCTTCATAGCCTACCTCACCTCCACTATGAACTGTGATTTAGCCTTCAGTGTTATGCCATGTAGACACTAAACCTGTTGATTAATTACCTGGTTTCAGCGGATTTGACCCTCTCTGGTTGGATAGCAGCAACATCTTTAATCCCCATGCTCAACACAAGTAAATAACATGGCACAGAGAATTAACATGGTTAAGCCATCTCCCATATTTGTCCCCATTATTTTTAATCACTGCACAAACACAAGAAGTGTTATCAGATAGAAATAATCTCCTTGAAAACATTACGCTGAGAGGTGTCTTGGAAGAGGTCAGGAGTCCACAGGCAGTCCTAAAGTTGAGTAAAAGCAATGGATTTTCCAAATATTCTCCTCTTAACAAAAAGAGTAATTAAGTCTCGTGCTGCCCTAAAGACACCATGGAAATTGGGTTAATTTTAACCTAATCCATCTCACTGACAAAGCAGGAAATTGCAGCAGCACAGGCAAGCAAATACCTGAAGAAGGTGGTCTTAAACTGGCCTTACTGCCAGGAAACCATGTCTTGAAAGAAGTAGACGTGTCACAAGGAAATGGTTTTGAGCTTAATACGTGAAGCAGCATAGGGAATGGACTCTAATTATCAGCTGGCTGCCAGCAGAGGTAGCCCGGGCAACAAAAATAAGAAAGCAGAAAGCAGAAGTCTCCTGAGAGGCTGCACTGAGCTCACCATGGAACAGCCATGCCTCTATGGCTTCAGATGGAAGAAAGCAACTAGTGGCCATTTCAGTACATGGGAGACAGCCAGTGTCACTGCCCAGGACAGGCCTCACTCTGCCAGCATCCCTCCTCTCTCCTTTGGTTCTTCATACAGCAACCAGTCCCACCACCCTCACCATCTTGCTTGGCTTGTGTCACTCAGGTCACCATGGAAACCTCCTTTATCTCTTTCAGCCTCATCCATGACCTTCCTCGGCTGACTTTTTTTGCACCTCAGTTGGTGTGTGCTCTAAGATACAACCATATTTTAGATATGCTTGCGAGGAGACTGAATTACCATTATTTTTACTGCAGGAGTAAGTAGACGCACCGCAGTATTTACAGCCCCATTTCACAAGGCATCATACAGATGGGTCTGAAGAGACAGTCCCTTTCCTGAGCACAGTATAGATGAAGCAGGCAAAGAAAGACTCAGGAAATTTATTATAGTTACTCAGCAGCAGAGCAAGGAAAAAAAATGCCACTCCTGAGCTTGGTGTTCTGCCCAGACAATTTTGCCATTCCTGCCTTTTAATACATTTAACTTTCCCTTTAGCTGGCATTTTGTTGAAACAAACTTTATGGTCCATAGCATCAGTGGTACCAAAATATGGCAATTAATCACAGTCAACCGCCAAGCTTCTACTGAGTTCAAGCATTTAAGTCACAATTAGCAGACACAATATTTCAGGATATCAATTTAAACAAAACATTGAAACGCTGAACTGAATTTGATCTATGACATTGGCAGAGTTGCAATGAGCCCATTATCATACAGCTGTATTCATCATAATTTATCTAGTCACTGTTGAACACTGTTATGTTCACCAGGCCATGAAGGAAAGGACTATAAGTGATCATCAAATCTGCAGTGATGATGGTTCAAACCTAGCTTGCCTAGCAAATTTCACTGTCCTGTTTCACACACGCACATCCAGTAAAGCGCTAAGTGCCAGACCAGCTGCACAGACATTCAGCTCCCAAATACGCCGCCAAAGCAGAGAGAGCAAGGTGGGCCTCACCCACAGCTTTCTCACAGGTGAGACACTGCTCAGCTATTTACACTGCTCCTCGCTGGTGGAGCAAACAGCCACTAGACACACACACAAAAAAAAAAAAACACATACTTTTTTCTGTCAGAGAATGCTTTTTCTCCTTTCCCCTCTCTCCCTGTGTGACAGTGTGCTCCCCCCACACACTTCTCACCTTCGGTCTGGCCGTTGTCCCCAGTGCCTTGCTCACGCAGATAGCGACCGTAATACCGGCTCAAGCTGGATGCTGGAGAAACTGATGGATAGACGTCTTGCTCAGCAGCCGAGGGCCAATAGAGCGTGCACCAAAAACAAAACAACAGCACGCCTATTAGTCCATCATCTTACCCCATAAATAGTGAGCAGGCCAAGAGCCCTTTGAGCTGGCTGCACGACAAGGTCTGCCCTTGAGGAGGGATGCCTGTCAAGGTTGCACCTCCTGCAGAGATCTCTTACTCGTCGCAAGAGATTCCTTGCCACAGCAGATGCTCAGTAAGCAATTAATAGCTTACTAAATTTTGTAAGCTTCGCTAATATTATATCTTAGATTGATCATGCACTTATAATCTCAGAGCAAGTCTGGGACTATGAGTGGATTCAGCTGCACCTAGGCCCCTCAGCATTTCGGTTCAAGGAGTTAGAAAGCAAGGGGGTCCACTCTGAACCTCCTGACTTGATGGGAGGGTCTTCTTGACACGTCTGACTTACCCTGTCCTCTGTGCAGTAAGCAATCAAGTGTACCTTGCCATCTCAAATCTTGTTAAATCACTGTCTTATTTATGATTAAGCTTTGTTAGATCACTACATTATAACAATAAATATATTGCTGCTTCTGTCTTACAAGCAACGCATGTAATTTCATCTGTGACATCCTGCAAGACCAACACAGCATTTCAGAGAGGTATGCTGCAGGACAGAGAGAATATTTGGAAGATGTTGCTGGGTGATAGAGGGCTCAAACTCTTAAATCAGCTCACTGATGAATCAGAGCTCCTTGAGGATCAGCTTTATGTGCACCTGAAAGGCTGACACAGGTGAAGCAGATGGGGATAAAATTGCCTACTGAGACTCATGTCCTGCTTGGGCTGCAACTGTGCCTGTCTCCACTAACACCAGTGTTACGGGGCACTCCTCCTGAGTTGGTTTAATTGCACCTAACAGCTGGCCAGGGCATGAAACACCTCACCCCATCCACTTCTCTGGGCTTTACTCACCATTGCCACTAACTTCATATGCATTTCAGATTAAGTCGTCAGAGAGGAATAAAAGCAGTCTGACATGTCTGGCTGTAGCAGTGGTGTTGCCATGTCTATCTTAACCCACACTAACACTGGACTCTCCCAGCCTGGAAGGTACTACTGGAATTACAGATGTTACGCACTTGGCATGGCACCCATAAAAAAAGAGCTATAAACAGACTATTCTTACAAAAGAGCATCTCTTGAAAAGAAGGGTTTCCCCCTCTCTCTGATATTAATATTAAATTCCTCCTCTCCCCAATATTAATATTGAATTAATACAATTCAATATTATATTAATTTATTCATACATAAGATTTATGGAGTCATTACTGGGTTTGGCATTTATCATGAACCGATTTTGTTCTTCGTAAATACTTCCAAATAAAAAAATGAATCCAATCAGGAGCTGCCCAGAAACTACACAAATTCCAAAAGTAACAGAATGGTTGAAAGGAAAGAGAGAGAAACAGAAAGGGAAATCAAAGAGGAAAAAAAAAAAAAAACCTAGGACTGGTTTGTTGTCTGGCAATCATCAAAGAACAATAGGGTAGAAGAAGGGGAAAAATTAACCCCTTAAAAACTTCCATCAAGAGACTTTAAATTAATGTCTTCCATTTTACTGCACAAAAGGATTCATTATTTTTCAGCAACTTTTTCTGTTTCCTAGTTCTGTTTGCAGTTTTGGGGTTCCACTTCCACATGTTGTCCTCAAACTACACCAAAAGATATCTCATATAAGGGATCTGATCCATTGAAAGATTCAACCAAAGGTTTTTACACGGTTTGACCCAGGATACCTTAAGGAAGGAGATTGTGGTGGTGCCAGTTCCACATCTGGTAAATCCGTGTCTTGATTCCCAAAGCATTCATAAGGATGTGCCCAGTGAGACTAAAGTGTTGCTTACAAATAAGCTGCATGTAAAGGCGCAGAGCATATCCTGTGAATCAAATTCATTCCCTTCATCTTCCCATCCTCATGGGCCTCCATAAGCTTCCAGACCCTTCCCACTCTTACGTACAGGAGGTCTGAGCAAGGTCTGGGACAAGAGGCAGAGCCAAGACTGCTGGGTCTCTCTTCCCCTCAGTCCCCTGTGATTCAGCCCAAAGAGGCAGCACATCACTGCCTCCAGCTAGGTTACCCCACGTACCAAACCCTGCTGGCCAACCACTGCCATCATTCTCCATCCACCTGTGCCTACCACTTGAAACAGGAAAGAGATCTTGAAGAGATCCTGCCATTCAGCACAGTGCTCCAGACATTTGCCTCACATGTGAGACCACACTGACCTTCTTCCACACTGGGACAGAAGACATCTGCAGCCTGAACACACGACTGCCTAGTATCCATCAACACCTTCTGTCTCTGAGCTGTGCCATTCCCTGCTGGGCATAAGCCATCTGGACTGTGACATCTTCTCAGCTTTGATATGGATATCTCCAAGCTCTCCAAGCAATGGGTGCCCCATCCAAGTCTCTACATGTGACTAAAATGACCTGCTTTCCTGACTTGTCTGGATTTAGAAGTCTTACAAACAGGCTGCAAAGAGCCAATTTCTGACTTGGCAAATGCACGCTCTTCCCCACAGTGGACTTCTTTTAACTGATGATGCTCAAGATGATTTATGGGTTTCCAAGGGCCGAAGTCAAATCACATCACTAGATTATTTTTGTGTTATTATTCATGAAGTCCATTTCAAAACTCAATTCAAAGGGCGTCTGTAAGCAGTCAGTGAAGAGCTGGAACCCCTACTGCAATAAATGAGTCATTTCTCAGTGGAAAATGAAAAACTCACCATGTCAGCAATGTGACTGCAAATGGTAGAGCATTGAGAGAAAGATGAAATGGATTAAGGGAATGGAAATGCCAGGAAATCTTAAGAAAGCGAGAGCAAAATATATGGGTGGAAAAATCCTCAAATTGAGTTACATAACGAACTGTTTTTATGAAGTTCTTCAAAAGCTCCAGAGCTTCAAAATGAGAGAAAATTGTCCTGTTTATAAAACTACTCTGCACCTGCTTGCCCACTGAGCTAGTTTTAGAGACAAAATGTCCAGGAGTGGAAGAGGTGGTACAGGGAATCTCAAAGGGAAACAAGCCTTGTAGACTTACTGATCCGTGTGTGGGGTAAAGTTGCCAAGTCACGGCATTATCTTCTAGAAAGTACTTGCCTTGAAGCAAACTGGATGGCAGATGGGACAGGTTTCCACGTGAAGTTCAGTCCTCCAGCCTAATACCATCTTTCTCCATGGAGAGAGCAAAGATGCAGGTGGGAACATGCAAAGTTCATATTTTAAGTAAAGCAGCCAGAAATACTTTTATCTTCTTGCTGCACTGTCAAGTGCAGCACCATAACAAGTTTTTGATCCTTAACAACAAAAATTACTCATACTGGGCAATGTCAGCCTTTCCTAAGCCACCTACTGTTCCTGCCTGATATTTGGTTAGAAAAGTACAAAGTGGCCTTAGCTTTGTGTGAGCTGAGCTCTGAGCCAGGCAGCATCAATGTCCATGCAGCTGTGGGGGAACTGCTCTACAGGGGTTGCCAAATCAGAGCCAGGCAATAATTTTTCTGATACACTGTCCCAACTGTCAAGGATGAAGGCAGGCAACCTTCACAGTCAGCAGTCACACACTGTCACTTACAGAGGGAAAGATTTCTTTCCAGGACAGACCAAAACTTGCTAACAAAAGCTGAGGCACGAAGGTTCAGCTGCCTCCTCAACAGGGCTCTCCTGGAAGTAGTCCAGTCTAATTTAAAATAACAAGGTGTTAAAACCACCACTGGCTCCTAACCTGTTAAAAAAAATGCTCTTGGGCTCACTGAAGCTTTCCTTGCTTCCCACCATTAAGAGGAGGTCCCCACTCTGTCCACTTTTGACACTGGCTCCTTCTCCTCCAGCCATCCTCCACACAGCCCCAGCCCAGACACTTCTATCAGCCCTGCTGCCACCCCCTTCCCATGTGATGACCATGCATTTGGAAACGTGCTCCCTATTTATATTTTCAGGCCAGAGAAACCACTGATATTTTGTTGTCCTTAAAAGTATCAGTTCTTGCCTTTAATTCACTGTGCTCTTCTCAAGAAAATCTCCTGGCTGAAGTTTCTCCGGGTACTTCGGTATGTGTTCAGAGGTGTTTGCTTTCATCGCTTAAAAACGTGTTTAATTTAGGAGGGTCCTTGCTCTGGTATTACTAGGAAAGCATGATAGACTCGCTCTTTACAGTATCATCTTGTATGCATTCCTTTCAATAGAGACTTATCATAGTGCTGGTTATTTTCATTTCCCTTCTCTGAGCTCTTCTTGTTGCTCCCCTGTGCTTTGTCCATCAAAGTGATCAGAGTTAAACCAACCTCATGGCACAGGTGTCAAACTGACACAAAGCTAGCTGAGATATTTTCAAATCTGTTCTTAATACAATCTACCATCTCGTTTGCTTCGAGGCCCTTTGTTGCACACTAAGCAGAGGTTTTTCACAACAATGACGACAGAGGCTTTTTCCCCACATGGTTGCTGCTGTTGTAAAGCCCATGGCTCTCTGTGGCAGCTCTAACGGCTCTTTGCGGAGCGGATAGCCCAGCCAACCAGAACATGGCTCTGCAAATGCAACATTTTTTAATTTAACACCTCAGCTCTTTTGCAGTGATCATGGATATAATCCTTCACAATTACCTTAAAGTGGCACTTCTCCCATTCAAATGATTAATCTTGCACAGGGACAGCCAGCAACACATCAAAAGAGGGAGAAAAAAAAAGTGAAGATAAAAGAAGAAAGCGATAACTAGAAGGAAAGAAAATACAAATTAATTTCTTCACTATCTCCTTGGTCTCCCTGCCTCCCTCTTTTTTCCGCTGGCAATTATAAATATGGCCCACCGTGTGCAGGTTGTTTACAGAGAATGCTGAAATATTTTGAAATAGCAAAGATGATGAATGGGTCCCAGGAAGGCAGAACACAGGATTGAAGGACCCTTCAGAGCCACTGAGCTACGTGTCATGCTACCTTCCATATCATGCTGTTTCATTTTCTTGTCCCTCCTTTCTCAATTCCCACTGTAGAGTGATTCAGTACATTAACTATTTCTTCCTGCTTCTAGTTTCAGTATACCCATGTCCATTCTCTACCCACCCATCCTTGCATCACTACTGTCACTTCAGAAGTTCTTTTCCTTCCTTTTCCATCCCTGTTAGTGATCTCCAAACAACTTCAACCAACATCCCATAGTAAAGGTCGCAGCTCTTCTCACAGAAAACCACTCATCTCTGTCCTGACACCTGCAATGGAAAACACTGTGATGTTGCTGCAGCAATGATTCCACAGTTTTTGTGCTCTGCATCATCTTCCATGCTTCCCAGTGAGGTCCACAGGTAAACTTCAAGAATGAAGAGATGTAGCAACAAATAAATCAGGTGCAGAAGTACCAGTGTGAAGGGAGGAGGTGAAGAGCTTTGTGGCTCCTTGCTAGTATGACCTGTTACGACACATGTACTTCATGTCCCATGACATGACTGTACACCTGGACAGTCCTGAAAGCTGACAGTACAAACAGATCCAGGCCTGCCTAAATCTCAATGTCTTTGTGCAGCTCTCCTGGCAGGAATGAGCACCTGCTTAAAAGGTGAGATGGCATCATGGGATTGATGAGAAATCTTAACACCAAACTGGTCCAAAGCTAGCATGAATTGGAGAGAAAGACAAGAGGGAGGCCTCTGATGCAGACTCTCAAAGACAAGAGAAAGGTGAAGTCTTCCAAGAACACGTAAAATCTACCACAACCAATGGCCATCCTACAGTGTGCTTCTATGTCCTGTTTGTTGCAAGATCCCTTCTTGTTGTGCCAGTCCTGTAGGTGTGCATAAAGTTAGCTGTGTCTTCAATAACTTGGCATTTGGAAGACAACCAGGTCCCCTGCATTGTTTCAGGATGCTTCAGCAGACAGAGCATAATGTAGAGTCCTACCAATCTCCTACATTTGGGAAATGAGCTGAAATATAGTAGCTCCTGAAGTTGTGTCTGGGGAGCTTGGCACAGACAGCTGCAGTACTCCAGCCAATAGGTTCTGAAGGAACAGACCCCTTCAGGTAAGTACACCTGCAAAGAAGTGACCAAAGTCCTTACTGGCTAACCATGGGAAATAGCTTTTCTGGTCACTGATGTGATGTCACTATGAATCCAGGACCTGTGCAGAGCTTATCAGGAATGAGCAGAACACAAAGCCCTAACATTATGTGGGCCTCAGAGCTCCCTCGGGACCGAGAGCAACCAGGAGCATGGCGACCAAAGCAGGCAAACCTGGCACGGCACGGCAGTCAGGGCACAGCGCGGCAGTTTGCATGGCAGTTCACACAGGAGGGTGCTGAATCTTGGTCACCTCAACCAGGGAACAGTGGTGTCCACCTGGCAGAAGGCCACAGCCTCTCAGAGCTCGGCACCCACCACAAGCGACGCAGCCTCCCAAACAGAGTTCCAGGGGGAACACACAGCCACCCCGGGGTCAGGCCACAGGGTGGGCCCTGCTCTCACACCAGTGCAGGATGGCAGCAGTGAGCACGCCTGTGGGAGATGTGCCCAGGTGGAGGAGCTCCTCCGCCTGGGGACAGAGCTCCTGGAGGAGGTGAGCAGGTTGGAGAGTATAAAGGAGTGCAAGAGGGAGATAGACTGCTGGAATTGCTCCCTGCCTTCCCTGAGACAGGCCCAACAGGCACAAGGGACACACAATATGGAGGATTTCTTGTCCTCTCTCCACCTGGCTGAATGCAATGACCTAAAGGATAAGGGGCAATGGTGACAAGTCCCTGCCCAGCACGGCAGGTGCGACCCCTCAGTGACTTCCCCACCTTCCAAAGCACCCTTGTGCAATAAGTATGAAACTCTGCAGGTGGAACTGAACAATTTTGAGGAGCACAGTTCATCTGGCTTAGAGGTGTCGCCGAGGATATGTTGACCTACACCCTGCATTAAAACAGCTCCCACCAAGAAAAAAAGACAGGTAGTTGTCGTAGGAGACTCCCTTCTGAAGGGGACAGAAGGCCCAATATGCAGACAGGACCCACTTCATAGGGAAGTCT
>VXAL01009355.1:10048-23414 GCA_013399475.1 Chauna torquata
TGCCATTTGTATAAAGAGGATGGATTTTTTTTTTTTTTTTTTAACAGTTAGTATCTGTTTTTAAAACAGATAAAAAATAGCAGAGAAAGTAAAGTATCTGCTATTGGAACATACACTAGGACTAGCTGGAACTTATCTGGAAAATAGATTTCCTGTGGAAGTAAAGTTAGGATAATTTTCTGTATTTTTACCAAATAATATTTTTCATTATGAAGTATGAAATGAAATATTTGTCATACAGGACATGTACTTTTGGGGAAAAAAATAATAATTCTAAAGTTAAGTTGAACTTTTTTTTTTTTTGTCATGACATGCCACATAGCACTGTTACATACCATGTCAGGGGGCAAAATACAGATAGTTAAAATTTTCAGTATTGTTTGTAATATGGTTTTGGATTTACTTAAAATATACAAAATAGTAATCGTACAGACAAAACATCTTCACTATCTTCACTTTGTTGGAAAACGAATTGCTCTCAGCTCTTTTTCTTTCTTAGGTGCCTCAGTTTACATTTAGATACAGCCAACATTTATATTGGGTGCAGCATCCCACACATTTTCAAAATCCCCTTTTTTTACAGTTGTTTTTACACATCTCCAAAGGAGTTCAATGTGTGGTAGAATACAAGGAAGGTGGCTCAGCAGACCTCCATCAGAAGTGCTCAGGCAGGCTTAAAAGCTCCTTTGCAAGCACAGCCTGGTCCTGTGCTCAGGAATGGGGGCTGTGCAGAGAGCAAATCCTAATACTTCATCTACATTGCCTGTAGCAAATGATTAAACTCCTTGATTAATAAAAGCAGCATTGGTTTTTTTTAAAGCATTTCCTTCCTGCTTCTATCTTTCCCATTCTCAGCCAGATTTATTTTTTAAGCAAAACAGAAACAACCTTTTCTGAGTGTTTGGCAGTTAATTTCATTACAGGCATATGTTCAGCACAGTTCTGTTATGTTCAGATTTATTCACATTTCCCAGGGTACGGCTTACTGGGCTTGGGCATCTGTAGCAGCCTCCGAATCTTCATGTTTATCACTCTGCAGCAAGCAGGGCATGGCAATGCGTAGTAATTCTGCCCTCTCCCATAAGCCGAGTGTCATCCTGCTGCTGATTTATTTGGAGCTGTTGCCTGTATAGGACGACAGCATTCCCGTTGCTTCATCAGGAAGTCCTCAAGGTCGATGTGGGTTGAGGACAGACTGGCCGTTTTGAAATGGCATGACATAACAAATGGAAGTGTCCCATTTCAGCAAGCAGGCATGAAGTTTATTCCTGTCATTGGTGTCACCAAATCAAATCTGCTTGCAAAAGTCAAAGCTATCAAAGTCTTCCTTGTTTCCTTGCTGATAATTCAGGAATTACAGAGCCATCTACTGGTGCTTTTTCCACATATAGGTATGATACTACTGCGTTCGGAAAAAAATATAAACAGGCACTGAAACTATAACAGAGACATTCATCTGAACTAAACTGGTAAATTTTGCCCTTGTGGTTGAAACTTTAGGGAGAAAAATGAGGAGGAGACCATTGTTCACCTGTTAAAATTCATAAAAATAACGAGCAAGCTGATAAAGACACGTAAGCGAGCGACAGTGATGAAACAGTGAGGCTTAAGTGGAGGTTGAAAGGGTAAACTTCAAAGTCCACTTTTTGTGTGACAACTAATAACAGACATTTTTATTAGGGTAAATAGCTGCTATCTTAAAATATGGTAAAGATAGACTCTCTGGCAACCAATTCAGCTTTTTCAGATAGTTCTTGCCAAGACAAAATAATAAGATTGAGTTTGAGGGACTTCAGTGGGAGATAAACTTTCCTTTTAGGCACAAGCAAAGGTAAGACAGCAGTGGATACATAAATTAAGTCCCCACCAACAACCATCTTCTTGCCCATAGATAAGCATCACTGCAATTTGTTGCATTTCTATGTCTATAGCAAAGTAGTTCTCAAGTAGGTTTGACTGTAATCACACATTAAGGTGGCAGGGTCTGTTCAGTGACAGATCTAATTAGATTTATGAAGTTTAACATTCAGGGTGGCTAGCTGAACATACACTGTGCCCTGGCCTGCTTTGACCACTACAATCCACCCTTAGCAAAAGCCGGTGGCTTCAAGGAACTTCCTCATGAGGAGCATCTCTGGCATATCACTCCTACTAGGTGTGTCTGAACTGAAGATGCAGCTGAGGAAATAAGATGTGTTTGCAAAGCCAGTTTCTGCCTGTCCTTGGGATAAATCCACATCAATATGTAAAGCAAGCTGAGGACCATTTCTTGTTTGAGACCAAGTGGCACAGATTGGCTCGCTGTGACAGTGTTCTTTCTAAAGCAGAGTATTCAAATATATATTACATGGAGATTGGCCCTGGGCCCTCTCTGAGACCCCATGTAGAACTGCTGAAGCCCAAATACATTGTAAAATATAAATATGTATTTGGTCAGTTCAAAACAACTGAAATAATATATGGGCTGTATTGTAACCCATCAGAGTGGTGTTTTTTGCAGCAAAAAACTGGTTATGTGATGTGTACCCAGATCTGTGTCATGAGAGTATGTGGTGGTGTATGCAGGATCAACAAGTTATATACAGTTGAACAACTGTGCAGTATAAGGGAACCAAAGTAGTATGGCCTTTTTTTGCCACTTATGGAGAACGTCCTTGGCATGTGCTACGCGCTGAATCATGCCAGCGTATCACTGGAAAAGTACCAGCAGGCATCAGCCAAATTGTGCCTAGGATCTTGGTGTCTACTAACCCGTGTGAGGATCATGGGTCAGTTTTACACCATGCCATGGTCTTTTTCTTTTATTACTATGGGCAGAGAGAATTGCTAGAGCAAAAGTAGGGCTGACATTGGGTAGCAAGGAAAGAAATTAAATATGAAGTAGAGAGTATGAGTAATTTGGCACAAATTCAGAGAAAAAATGCTATGAAAGGTGAGGGAAAGAAATTAAGAAAAAATGTAGCTCTCAAATTCAAGACATGAAAGGAAAAAATGAGTCAAGGGCTTAAGTGGATAGGAATGAGGAAGCAGAAGGACACAGAATAAGACAAGAACAGACAGAGGAAACAGTAGACTAAATTCAGGGCCTGACTGAACTCAGCACACAGAGATCACTAGTCAAGTGTGGGCTCTCTAGGCATTTTCCTTAATCCTAGGGTCTTCTATAATGAGCGACTCCAATACTTACTAGAACAGAGATATTTGTTTCATCTATCAGCAGACCTAAGAAGCCTTTTCCTACCTTCGGGATGCAGACTGAAATATTCTTAGAAGCAAACCATGGCACATTAGCAATGTGGGAAGTAGTGGCTTTGTCTTGCCTTTCTATGAAGTGCTCTTGCAGCAAATCTCCTCATCATTCCAATTTAGGTAATCTATCAGTATTTGTCAAAATATTTAAGTACTTGTTCAATATTAGACACTGACTTAAGAAGTTCCATATGTTAATGGATCTCAACTATGTGACTGATTTAAAGCCTGTACTTATATATTTTCCTTGAATGGGACCTTTAAGTGTGTATTTGACCAGCTATAACCACAGACTGCTTCAAGAATCTGTTACAGCAGTACTTTGACTAACTCTGGAAGTTACAGCTTACTTCATCCAGCTTCCACTAAAATCAGAGGGGATTGTACCACCGCCTTTGCAGGGACCATCTGTATTCAGCCAAAGCTCTTTCAGCAAAACTTAGCTGCTAGAACTTGCAAGCAAGACCTAAGAAGGAGGTGGGATTGCTCTGGAGACTTAACAGTTGTTTTTGTATCTCTTCCTTCAGCTATGCTGTATTCTGTAACATTAGAAGACACACCTACAGAGACGTGAGTCTTCCCCACCCAGCCTCCTTCAGTGTATTACTCGCTGTCTGACCTTTCCCAGGGGAAATACATAGATGAGGGCACAATTGGTTTAAAAGTGTACACCACTGATTTCACCTTATGTATGCATTTAAAAACATATATAAAATAAAACAAAAACTAATTGAAAATGGTCTTGATGTTTTCACTTTTATACTTCACCAACACTAGTCTGTAACTTGCTGGATTTCATTAGACAAATAAATCTGCAAAATGCAAGGACCAAGCTGCCAGAGCCTGCCAGAGATCCACTACTGTGCACCACTGGAAGCAAGGGCCTCTCTGAGGGGGGTTTATCGTTACACTTTTATACATTTTAAATGTTCTGAGAATAAGTAGTTAAGTGTTATTGGATTTGCTAAATATACCCATATGCTGATATCTGCAGCACAGCTAAAACACATCCACATACTACATTGCTGTTGTCAGAGCATAATATATAATTAAAAGCAAAAGAAAAGCCAGAAAAGGAGTAAAGCTTCATCTTAAAGACCTCTTACAATGAAGTACTTAGGTCTTTGTAGATGCATTTAAACAGGAGCTATTTACTTGTCCTTATAATAGAATCGAAAGCTACAAAATAATTGCCTTGGGTGAGATTTCAGGAATCTCTTAATACAATAATAAATAATACTTATTTAGTTGTGCTACAGTAGCACTGAGAAGAAGCTGGGAAAAGCTTTTTGCACACTACGAACACACATTAAGAGACAATTCTTCCACTACAGAGTAAATTGGCAAGACAGACAGCCAGTGTCACAGACTGAATGTATTGGTACCTATTGGTGATCATTCCGATAGAGGCATTTAAAAGACTGATAAATCAGGCTCATGTCAAACCTCAACACTGACTGACATTCATTAACAATACACATGGTAGATCATAGAATCATAGAATCACAGAATATCCCGAGTTGGAAGGGATCCATGTATGGAGTTCAACCCCTGGCTCCACACAGGACCAGCCAAAAATCAAACCATACTTATAGAATCATAGAATCCATATAATCATTACTACTACATATTCAAACTGTTAATACTTAACAATTTTATCCTCAAATAACTGAGAGTAAACAACACTACAGAGCTGATGCCTCCAGTTGGGGCACAGTTAGGGCTGATGGCTAAGGTACCTAGTAACTGAGATGGAGGTGGCCAGGCTTGAAACCTCTTTGATGAGGGAAACTGGGGCCAAAGTATGGATCTTTTTCTTCTCCAGCTTCCCTCACTCATGTTTTGTTCTGGACACAAAAGAAAAGCGATGATTTCGTTTGCTCTTGACATTCATTTTTCTGCAGAGGGACCAGGGCTCATTGTGGTTTCACCAAGCATCTTTCCTGCTTGTTCTGCAGGATTATCCCAATTCTATCAGATATCTCTTCTTACACTTCCTTTGTTTTATCTTGCAGATTTTGCTACTTGCACAAACTGCCATGCTTGAGCAAATATACCAAAAATCTCCATTCGCCTCTTTGCAGTTGCATATCACTTTTATACTTAGCTGAGTTACAAAATGTGTATTACTGGTTCTGCTATTGGTAGTGTTACAGTATTAAAAAAAGTATGTATGTCGCTTATTTTAATGCCCTTACATCTAATTTTAAGGCAAGCGAATATTAGTCATATCTTGCTTAACCTACTTCTACTTTGTGTGTGAAAATGTTTTGGCTACATCAGGCCTGTCAAGAGGGATATTTTTAGATATGCAAGCATACTTAAGTCATAAGAGACAAAAACTCTAGAAACCTATGTCCTTAGAGAGTTCTGGATCAGGTGATACACAAACATGAGACTTCAGAAATGGTATTTTAGATCTGGGCATTTAAGTGCTGCCTAAATTCCCTCACACATGGATCAGGCCCTTAATGATAAGATCACCTTCTGTTAAGAAAAAGATATAATCACATAATCTACCAATGAAAAGATAATGGTATAAGCAAGAAGGAAATGGTCATTTTCCTTTCCTTTTTTTTTTTTTTTTTTTGGTCATTTATACTTCCAAACATCTAGTTCTAGACATTTCTTTTATTTGCAAGTGTATTGCTACTTTATCTGACTATGCTAATACAATGCCTTTCAAATGAAGATTGCAAAGTATTGTGGTTTAGCCCTGGCAGGCGGCTAAGTGCCACACAGCCACTCACTCACTCTCCCCAGGCGGGATGGGGGAGAGAATCAGCAAGGTAAAAGTGCAAGAACTCATGGGTTGAGATGAAGACAGTTTACTAGGTAAAGCAAAAGAAGCGCATGCAAGCAAAGCAAAACAAGGAATTCATTCACTGCTTCCCATGGGCAGGGAGGTGTTCAGCCCCTTCCAGGAAAGCAGGGCTCATCACACGTAACAGCTTCTTGGGAAGACAAACGCCACCACTCCGAACGTCCCCCCCTTCCTCCTTTTTTACCCCAGCTTTTATTGCTGAGCATGACATCATGTGGTATGGGATACCTCTTTGGTCAGTCCAGGTCACCTGCCCTGGCTGTGTCCCCTCCCAGCTCCTTGTGCACCCCCAGCTTCCTCGCTGGCAGGGCAGCATGAGAAGCAAAAAAGTCCTTGACTCTCTGTAAGCACTGCTTTGCAACAACTTAAACATCAGTATGTTATCACCACTATTTTCATCAAAAATCCAAAACACAGCATTGTGTAAGCCTCTACAATGAAAATTAACTCTGTCCCAGCCAAAGGCATGATACAAAGGTTTGCTAAACAATAATTAATCATTAAAATGTAAAATATCACATTTTGTTATTCTGGGTTCCAACATTAGTGTTCTACTGTTGTTCTCCTATCCCTCTATTTGTACACAAACTTAACAATTTGGTTCAAGTGGGCAGGCAATCAGACAGCTAAGAGACAATTCATCTATTGCTACAGACTCCCTTATTTGTACAGTTGACTGAACTCCCTTGAATAAACTGCTTGTAGTCACTGATTTAAACTGTAGATCTGTAGACCAAAATGTGAGCAGCAGCAGAGAGAAAAGTAGCTCAGGTTTCTTATTATTCCAAGAACAAGTACAGTTCATACTCAACAAAGGTTGTTCAGTAACATGCTTTTACTAAATACCTAAGGTCAGGCAGTTACAGAACCTCATCAATGTCTTTGGCAGTTTTTCCTTTCAGTTGTAGAACTGGAAAGAACTGGGGCTTAATCTTCTGTGTGTACCAAACTGGAGATCCACAAGGTCTGAAATTGAACTTTGTCCACATGTAAATCTATCAAATTTCTAAACAGTAAGGGAGAGCCTCAATCAATTAGAAAATCTCCGATGATTGTTCCAACTGCTTTTCTCCTGAATATTCTTCTCTTTTGCTTCTGTCATCACTACTGTTAGGGAAATTGTTGCATTATTTTGATGATTCTTTCATGGTCATTTTGATTATTTTTAATCAAAAATATTTCTGTTTTTTTTTTCCCTTATATTAATTTTCATCTTAATCAAAGTATTTTTTCTTGTTTTTCCATTGTTTCTTTTATCCACTGAAGATGGATTTGTGCACTTGGTATCACCACAGGAGAAAAGAAACTGCAGTTCTTCTGAAGTTGGGAGAAATCTTGAAAAAATACAGAATTAAAGATCCATTTTTCATTATGATATTCTATATCTTTTTACAAAGGTCAAAGTTAAGAGATAAATTTAACTGCCTTTTTGTTCTGATATATAAGGACTTTTGTTTTCTGTCTGTGAACTGTTAGGAGAAAAAGCCATCAGATCTAGAACCAAGACAGACTAAGACCACGATCAGATTTAAATTAATCAGGTATCTCATGATGATCCAGAGACTCCTAGAGCAGAAGTTGATGAGACCAGTCTTCGCTTTCCATCATGTTCAAATGCATATTCATGCTCGTGAAAAATTTCATACCTGACAATAGGGTGAAATTCCTTTTATATTCAAAATAGTTCAGCAGGAGGTGCAGATACCAAAGACCTGTCTTATATGCTAATCTTTATAGCACCATGACTAACACGAAGAAAGAATATTTGAAATAGACTGCAAGAAAAATCCTCAGCTGGTATAAATTGGCATGGTTTTGTCCCATAATCGATATATAAACCAGCTTTCACATGCCTGAATCATTTTGCAGCGCCTAACTATTAACATGAAGAGGAGGAGGAGTTGGTAGGAAATTAAGGAAATAAATCACTAAGCAATGAAACATATAAGAGAAAATAGGGCCCATCAGGAACTTCTGAGTCTGCATACGTGAGACTTTCTGTGTTTATGTGGTTTATAACAGATTTCTTAGAAGCAAGCCTAAACTTAGTATAAAGCACAGATGTAAAAACACATTGCAAATACAAATAAATTTACCTCTTCTCAAGCTGAGATGTCCCAATGACTCATGATATATATATATAATAAATATCAAATAAAAAGCCTAGTTCTTCGCTATTAAAAATAACAATTTGTTTAATATTATAGGCAACTCCATTTTTGTTTCTATCTTTTTCTAGTTTTGTTTGTTTGTTTCTTTGTTTGTTTCATGTGGCCGGGTTGTTGGGGCTGGTTTGATGTTAACTTTCCTTGATATCTGTTATAGGAATAAGGTTTTGGCAGAGATTTTTCCAAGAAATAGAAATGTGAAGTACTCATGCATTGCATTGTGAGTGAGGAAATGCAATGGAAATCTACTAAAGCACAGTGCATTCACTCTACCTAGGCATCTGATCTTGGAAGCAGTGTAATTGCTGTTGATTGAGTACATCTTACTGTAACTAAAATGATATCAGGCTTCAAAGACTTGTATTATGAAAAAGACTGAAAAAGCTGAATATCTGCTCACTGGATTCAAGGGAACATCAAAGCTATCCATGCAAGGTTTATAAAGTTATAACAGTGATTAAATCAAATCCAAGACCAACCCTAAAGTATAAAGATGGAGAAATAGACATTAAAGAGACTGTTCTCTCAAAAAATAAGGAATTAGAGAACAAAGTGATAGTTTATAGATTTTAAAAATCCTGTTTTACAAAGGGTGATAAAACTGTGAAATATTTATCTAGAGAGATGAACAGCAACTATGAGCTCTAGCAATGATGAGATAGATGGTAGCTGTAACAAAAAGGATTAGAGACCAAAGAGTTAAAAGAAAAAATTCTATGCTCCTAAAATAAGAGAGAAGGCTGTTTTGTGTTTCTGTGATTGTTCAAATACTTGGATTTGTGGAACTTTTTGTTGCAAGTAGCAGGCTTCGTTGAGAGTTTACTCCCAACCTGCCTCTGTGCAATCAATAGAGGTGGCTTCTGCATAAAATGGAGTTAGCGCAAAACTATTGTCTACATCTTGCCTCTTCCCTCTCTCCTTTATTAATTCTAACATCATTGACAAACAGGGCCAGAATCTGTAAACAGATTTATTACAAAAACGTGAAGCACTTTAAAATGTGCTTCACTTTAACCATGTAAACGCTCCTCTTTACCTCAGTAATTCTTTGTGCTTTGATAGCAGCCTTAATTATTCATACTGTAAATACTTAATCATAGATCAGATTATTTAAATGAGTTGTAGCCTTCCATATTTCAGAACAAACAGTTAGTTTTCAGTATTCCTTCATGGTATTTAATCTTTTACTAAAGTCTTATAGTATTGTTTTTTGGAGCCCAATGAATATCTGAATCTCTTTAAACACGTATGTAACAAGTGATAACCTGTGAAAGAGCAGAATATATTACTGGTGTGGACTTTTGGATGAACAGCCACACACTGGCTTGCACTTGTGGGATTTGCACTCATTTTCATGAACAAAGCATCAGAATATTGTCAAATATTATACAATAAGGTGCACAAAAGAACAGCATAGCAACTCACTATTTATTCATAAAAATATTCATGAGGGATTTTTTGTTATCTGACCAGCTCTGATAAGGAATGAAAAACAACAATTAAGATGAAAATTAAAAGGGTTAGCTAATGCACATATAAATTCACCATTAATATCTTAAAAACAAAACAAAACAAAACAAAAAACAAAACAAAACAAAAAACTCTTCTGTGAGCATTAGTTAGGATAAAGTATTGCATCCATTGCACTTGTATTCACATTAGGGTATTCTTGCTCTAAATTTACTTGCAGGATTTTATTTCCTGGAAATAGCAGATTTTGAATAAGTACTGGAGAAACTTTAACTTATGCTTATGTGAATATTCATACTGCAACTCTGAACCAAGTTCTTTAGGTTTCCTTGAATACAACGTAGGACAGGAAAGGATACCTTGGATAAAATCCTATTGTCTGTTCTCTCTACGATATGTTCTGCAATTCTTTTTTTACACTTATCACACACAATTTTAAAGGCAATTATTATTTTTTTTTTTTGTCCCTTCCAGTGGTGGACTCCCAGTTTGGACTGAGTCTTTGGTTAGATCTTCACTATATTCCCCTTTCTGTACTCCATTTTCAACCTAGACAGTGTGAATTGTCCTGATATAATGGGATTCATCCTGTTCAACTTCAGGCATCTGTAACACCATATCTGTCCATATCTGAACTAGCTGCACTAGGTCCAATTACAGTCAACAGAGATCCAGTTAATACAGTCATATAATCTGTCCAAAGCAGGCACAAGCTGAAGGATGAAGCAAACCCTAAATGGGGTTAACTATACTGAATACCTTCTCATCGACCTCAGAGGGAGCCTGAAGTATCTTTCTCAAATGCACACTGCCTCATTTCAGCAGATGAGCCCCACCAGTTTTGTATATCACATGCTTCTAATGAAAGTACCTTCTCAACATAATTGATTACTTTTGCAGACCAAAATTAAGGTAGATTAAATTTTAAATATATTTAATTGATCTCTACTTATAGTCTTACATTTTTTCTCTCTGTTTCTCCCTGGATGCCTGTTCATCTGTACATTTCACAACAGTACACTAGGAAACATTTCTGATGTGCAGGCAGCAAAAAAGAGAGTTTTAAGTCTAAAACAACATCAACAACAACAACAAAAAAAGCCATAGTAAACTACACCATCTAACATGAGGATCATAGCAAAAGTTTTGGAGACATGTCTATGACACTGTCCAGATACTCATGCTTTCTAGTAAATTGGAATACTCATTTTAGCTGATACCTGGACAAATGCTATTTTAAATTAGCATTTGTTCTGGGGTAAGTGCATCAAGTATATTGCAATGAAAAGCCAAAATCTTCAATGAGCTCTCAGTCAACAAAACTGTAGGGATAATTTTCAGAAACAGAGAAAGGCAAAAATACCCATTTATAAGAATAAGAGAGGTGCAAGGACAATAATACTCACTTTTAATTCAGGTATTCTAGCACCAGTGGTTTCCTATCCAAGATTTTCCACTTGACAACAAGTAGCAAGAGCTGAGAGTTTGTCAGTTTAAAGATGCAGAGTTTGATATGGCAACATAGAAGTCTGTGAGAGCTTTCTTGAGAATCAGAAACAGCTCTATATGCACAATATTCTGATATTAACTTGAAGCTCATGGTGTAGAATTTCAACTTACAAAACACTGGATATGTGTCACTGTTTATGTGTGAAAGAACCAATAAAACCCTCATTGCAGAGGACAGAAATCTGCATGTGTTATGAAGAATATTTTGCAATTAGAAAACAAAAAATATTAAAATTCTTACAAAAAAAATCAATGGAGTTTTTTCTTCACAGTGAAATCATGTCTTAGTATTCTATTTTCCCTTGTTTATTTTCATTTTGTGTTAACAGATAATGTATAACTAAAGCAATTTACTGTAGGGAGAAAAAAAAAAAAAAGGAAGAAGAAGAAAGGAAGAAAAAGACAGGAAAAATAAATTAGCTCTCAATTTAAAACAATTAACTGTGAGCCAACTGTGTATTTCCAAAGAATTGCTTGCTTGGAAGTAAATTTTGAGTTACATGTGAAGAAACTACATGTAGTAAAATTTTATTGCAACTGTAACTTATGGATTTAAAGATTCCTAAATAGGAGGCAGCGGGGTTAGGTACTAAGAACTTCCATTGGCTTTAAGGGCTTGGTAGTATAGCGTTATGAAGAAGATGAGATGAAGAAAAAACAATTCAAAATTCATTTCTCTTCAGCAACTACTTTTACTGCGGTAGTGGAATGAAAAAAAAATGCCTATTTCTTCTTGGGAAGAAAACTCCCAGTAATATCTGACTGACATTGTGTATGGACACGAATTATTCCTCATCATGAGTTTTGTTCAGCAGACCTATGGTAGAAAAGCAGAGACATGTACATGTTAGCGGTGTGTAAGTCATGTTTCTGTAACACTGAGGTAGTTATACACAGTAAAGAATGCTGTCTCTTGTTTGTCTTCATCTCTCACTGCACAAAACAGTGTCACTCCCTCACTTCAAGATAGAATGAGATCTCAAATTATTTTCTGATCTTATTCACCCTGTATTTTAGTGAGCAGCAATGTAAAAGAATAATCCTTTATCAGATCTCCTAGGAACACTGCTGTCATCACTCTGGACTTAGGGAACCACTGCCATCTTTCAGTTCTCTTCTGATGTCTCCAGCCGGGTCCCACATCATCACCTTTGTTTAGCAAGTTTCTACATATCTTCACCTAGTTTCAAAAGAACGTTCCTCACTGTTACCAGCCAAACAAGCACGTATCAAAGCCTTGCTTCAAAATTATTGTCTCTTCTCAAAGTATGGGCTATCTCACATATAAAGCGTAGGGGTCTATTAAATTAGCTAAACAGATTGGATAGACAGATATTTGTTCTTAGCAGCCACTCCTGTAGAACAGACTAAGGTACATAACTTGAGGAATTCTGTATCTATTAGTACATCAGTTAAAGAGCTGTAGAAAAGTTGAGATCTGAATCTGAATCATCCTAGCTTTGTCTATCATGTGCTAACTCTAGCGTTATCAATATTGTATTTCTTAACATGAAGAATATACTTCCAATAGGTTTATTTACTAACATTCACTGTAAAATAATGTTAGCTAAAGCTGCGACACTTACTAATTTCATTTGCTTTGAACTCTGTAGTATACACAATAACTCATCCATAGCAGAGATGAGTTTAGCCATAAACTGTTAGTTTAATATTGAATTTAATCTCCACTATTTGAGTGTATGTGCACAGATGTGTGTCTGCATGCGCGCATTTTCTTCTTACTAGGTTAGTTAATTTAACAGACATTTCCAAAATACCTTATGAAAATGGAAATGAATTGCCTGAGAACTTGGTTATGATTTAGAAATAATTTTTTCCGTAATATAAGACTCTGGGAGAAAAGAATTGGGAGTCCCTACAGACTACTAACAAAGGCCAGATGTGTTGAGCCACCCATGGAGATGCAAAGATTTCCAAACCTCAAGCTTTTGGACAGTCCAGGCATTACATACTTCCTGTTTTGACATTTTCTGCCAAACTTCTTACTTGGATCATGAAATTTATTCCATTAAAAGTTACTAAAAAGAAATGTTTTCTTTATATTGTATATTAAAACTGAAGCAGGGAATGTGACAATGATGACCTTACAATTGTATAATTTCCTCCATCAAATATCTTTGTAAAA
>VXAL01009355.1:24449-42275 GCA_013399475.1 Chauna torquata
AGTATTAATTTTATTTTATAATTTTAATACTAAATATTTATTTTAATATTATATATTTTCACTTGTAATGCCAAGAGAGACTTTTTTTACCAGAAAGTATATAAAAACATTTATTCTTGTTTCCCTTTATATAACATCCCAAGCTACCCAGGTTACTCTCAAGCCTAAAGCAAATGCTGGAAGCTTACAGGAGCATTGTTTTTGGAAGTTGTCCTTGAAGTTCATCAAGTTAGTCACTCTTATTTTTTATTCAATAGAAATTTTATATATAGTGACTGACACTGAGCAGTTATTTTAAGTTAAGAATATGTTCAAAGTGCAATAATGCAATTGTTAATAACCGTTTGTGTATTTTATTTTATTTTATTTTATTTTAAATTATCAGATACAAACATTACCTGTTAGAAATACTCTTTCATTTGCAGATGAACAGCAGGGTGCATTTAGTATTTTATACTTCCATCATGTTATTTGAGGTTAAGAACACAGAGATGTGCTTCAGGCAAGTTTGTTTAACCAGCGACTAATCTGCTACAATAAAATATGGATGCCCTCTGGAAATTTTACAGAAGAATTTTATAGTATATGTCTAGAAAAGCTATGCGAGAAGATCAAAAGTCAACAGCTTTCCTAAAAGGCTGTGCCTTTCACTTCTTCATGTATTTTGAACTCTCATTTCCATATGTTCCCTGACATCTGCTGTGATAAAGTGAATAACATCTGGTTTTCTGTTTGTCACTGCTGAATAAGCATTTAGTTGGTCAACAAATACATATTCAAGACTCTTATCTAAGAATGGTACATCCATATTTTTAATGGTGTATAGTAGTCCAGCATAAATGCAAAGGAGTTGCCATTTCTAGAGCCAATTCTCTATTTATTTACACCTGAGGAAACTCCAGTTAAGAAAAGTTGAGGCATAAATCATTGAAAAAAGACATAAGTCATTGAAAGGTTTGGTCTTTTCTGTCTTCACTTTGAAGGCTTACTTTAAATTAAATACATTATGGTATCAAAATCCAATGATATTGGAAACTGACCTAAATTCTTTAAGGAAACCACCGTAATTAATTGGAGACATATTTTTAGCAGTAACTAATTGAAGATGTCTCTTTACTGGTCAGAGAACTTTTCATCTGCAGGGTTCCAAATTCAGATTCTGACATTAGACCTGAAAAATGACATTTGTAGCCTAATTATCTTTAATGTTTTCTCTTATAGGAAAGTAAAGTTTTTCCTGGGTTTAAATAATACAATCTGAAAACCCCTCATTTCACTGATCTTAAAAATGTAATACTTTCTTTGATGAGAATGGGTTAATTTCAAAAATATTTGCCAATAACAAATGTAAAAGGCCTGAAAATGCCAATAGATTCAAAACAGAAATAATGACTTTTTTTCTGCTTCTGGAATGTCAAGGTATGATTTTGATTTGGGTTCATTCCAAATTCAAATGAGTTATTTTTGTAAATGACGGAATTTCCTGAGATATAAGGCATTTTATTTCTCAGTGACCTCAAGTAAAGAGATAAAAGCTCTCTCCAGTGTTGTAGTGTTTTGGACTGTTGGTCTAGCACTAAATGCAATATATCATGTAGTAGGTCTGCAATTCACAGCATACATTGCTTTCATTATTCCTAATTAATGATGGACAAAGATATTTTAGATAAATAGTCCTTGTTTGGCATGTCTACAGTTGCAAATTTTAATATCCTAGTATATTAAGACCTGATTCCATAGATAAGGTAAAGAGAATATCAATAGCATATTCACATTTTGCCTTAAGTCAAACCCATAAAGAGGTGTATCAAGGATAAGAATGCACAAGGGCACTGAGGTACCCAACTATAACTTATTTCATGAGTAACTAGTCACTTAGATGTCTTTCAGGATCTGGGCCTAAATTCCTATAATACGTGAACTGTGTGCTGTCTTTGAAATATATTCTACTCCCCAGCAATACGGGTACATGAAAAATTATTCTACCTGTGCTAGACAGAACCACAACACTGCGTATGCCCACATGGCACTCTGGAACAAAAATCCCCAGTACAAGAGAGATATGGACATACTGGAAAACGTCCAACTAAGGGTCACAAAGATGATGAAGGTACTGGAGCATCTCTTCTATCAGGAAAGGCTGAGAAAGCTGGGGCTGTTCGGCCTAGAAAAGAGAAGGCTCAGGAGGACCTCATCAATGTATATAAATACCTGAAGGGAAGATGCAATGAAGATTGAGCTAGGCTCTTTCCGGTGGTGGCCAGTGCCATGACAAGAGGCATTGGGCACAAACTGGAACACAAGCGGTTCAGTCCACATGTCAGGAAGCACTTTTTCACTGTGAGGGTGATGGAGCACTGGCACAGGTTGCCCAGCGAGGTTGTGAAGCCTCCCTCCTGGGAGATATTCAAAAGCTGCCTGGACATGGTCCTGGGCAAGAGGTTCTAGGTGTTTCTGCTTGAGCAGGGTGTGTGTGTGTGTTTGTGTGTGTGTGTGTGTGTTTCAGATGTCCTCCAAAGGTCCCTGCCAACTTCAGCCTTTCTGTGAGTCTGATTCTGAAAAACAAACAAAGAAACAAACAAAATCTTGTCCATGTGTGTGTACAGGACTTAATACTACCTCCTTTTCTTGGACCGAGATCAACCCTTCTGCACCATCATCTCCACCACCTAATTTCTTAGATTAATATCTTAGATTAATATAAAGCTATTGAGCTATCTTGTATCTTAGTATACAGCCCAAATTTCAAGTGTGAGAAGACTTCAGCATCTGAACAGGCGTACGAGTTACCAAAAATCAGGAGCTTGTTCAACACGTAAGCCTGGTGGCATCAGGTCAGATGTACCCTGTCAGCTGCACAGAGAAGGCCAGTGGATTTCCTCACACAGAGAGGCAACAAAAACACACCAGGGGACAGCATACAGTTAACATGTTACAGATTCAGCAACACGAAGTGACCTATAACATCATCTTAGTGCTCTGCAAATCCACTGCACTAATAATAATAAATGCACTTTGCATTCAGAGGAAGTAAACTAAAGATAAGGTCTACTAGCACATTTTGAAGGAATGTAAAACTAAAGCATTTGCTCATATTTTACCTCAAGGTCATATATACCTTTGCATAGCAGAGAGCTCAGAGATCACTATATCCTCAATCTATCAGCAATGCTTGCTAATTTGAAAGTGTCAACAATTCCATGTGTTTCTGAACAGTGCATGATTCCAGGTTAAGTTGAAAAATGCCAACAATTCTGAAGGCAAAAAGATCCCATCATGCTGTCAAATTTAAGTAGATAAGTGATGATATGAAAAACGTTATAATGACACCACAATTTCTTTCCTCTTAGAACAGGAGTGCATATATCGTTTTTTTCAAAGCTGAAATGAAGCTAAATACAATACAGATATTTTTTAGGCTTTTTGAAGAAATGCAGCTTACCTGCTGAGGCAAAGGATACTCTAAGTGTATTACCTTTATGTTACCAGACGAATATTCTCTCTCCAAGTTAAAAGCATTTAGACCAGGACATATTTATGACCACTGATATGACTAAATGCAGAAGCCATTAGGTTTGGCAACCCCCTGTTTGCAGTGACCTAAAGCTAAACGTATCTTGCAGCAACTCATTAGGAAAAAAGGCCTCCTGGTAACAGCAGTCCTTCATGGTACATGGAGAAAAGTGACCAATGACCACGATTCCACAAATCTGATTGTTATTGAATGATCTTTTGAAAGTTAAATAACCATTCTTCTATTCAGTTTATTTTTCATTTTATCTGCATTAAAGTGAGGTGCATTAAAGTGAGATGCTACAAAGGCCTCTGAGATCACATGAAGAAACTCATTGCATAAAGGTATTTTAAAGTGTATACTTGTCCTGATGGTATCATACTTTGCATTGGTAACCCACACTAGATGGGGGTGAGTGCAAAAATGAAATGCCATTCTCAATAGTTTCCCATTTATTGTTTTGTTTTGTTTTGTTTTGTTTTGTTTTTCTTTTAGAGCTCTGTTGTACTGTGGTAACTGCTATTCTATTTCTCTTCCATACTCTCTGACAGTATCTTTAACCTACAACTGTTCCCTTATGTTAAAAAGAAAAAGAGAAGAGAAGAGAAGAAAAGGGAAAAGAGAAGAGGATAAAAGAGAAAAGAAGAAAAGAGAAGAAAAAAAGAAAAAGAAAAAGAAAAAGAAAAAAAGAAAAGAAAAGAAAAGAAAAGAAAAGAAAAGAAAAGATGCTGACTCCAGTTTTGCTAATGCATACGAAGTAAAATAACTTTCTGTCAAAGCATGAGGGTTTTTTTCCCCCTTTCTCTATTCTCCAAGTAGCTCTTCCAAAAAAATGTTATTTTTAGACAGACAGATTTTTAGATGAGTGCACTTTGCATTCATTTAATATACCAAATAATGAAGGGATTTGCTACAAGCTGAGAGAATATTAAAAGCTTTCAGAATATCCTTGCAAGAGGCTTCAAACCCATTGGGTATACTATTATGATCACTGTTCACTCAGCAGTCACTGTCTTTAGCTCATGAATAAAGTAATGCCCCGAAATATTCTCAAGAGCCTCATTGCATTTCTGGCCGTGAAGTCTACAATACTTATCCTGATGACTCCCATCTCTCATGTTTTAAGGATCTTAATAAATGTCTTAGAGAATCCAGATGAACTAGACTGTTTTCTAAGGAAAGAAAGAAAAAGGACAAAATGCAATAGCTGATGTGAAAAGTATCCATTTCTTGACACATTAAATGTGTTTGCATTAATGGTGCAAGTGGTTGAAGGCATAAAGTATGAAAGACAAGTGTGCTTGGTTTGAGATATCAGAGACTAGGAAAGAAACAGACTGGATTGCCATTCATCTAGTACTGAACTGGCTGCCACAATGAAGTATTCCACTCAGACTCTGTCATAGAAGTTTGTGAAAATAAATAAATAAATAAATAAATAAATAAAAACAACGTATCAGCATACCTTGAGAGTCATCATCATAATGCTGATCTGAGACTAAATTTGATACTGTATTTAAATGCTTAAAAGTTAACTTGTATCAGGACTGAAGTTCATTCTTCATTCCATAATGAAACCCAGAGCCTAAAGTTAGTTTGTAAAAAACAAAGGTAATCTCCTGTAAAGCATGTAACATGTAAATTCAGAACTTGCTCTCACTTTCATCTCTACTAATGGAACATGATAGGTACCTACCAAGGGCGATTTAGTCCCCCTAGTGTCTGAAACACAATACGGAAGTACATATTCCTCTCTACTGAATACACAGGATACCCAGATGGATGGGGAATGTCAGGTAAACGTTACATACAACATGTCTGGACCTGGAAATCCATACGTATGCACGAAAGAACTATGCCTGCCTGCTGTTATTCTGAGCTCAGTCCTATAAACCCTAAAACTGAGTAAAAAAAAAAAATTACTGGCTGAAAATACTACAGCAGAAAATCACTTACACCCTGCCGTCCTTCAAGCTGAAAAACTAACCTGTGCTTTAGGGAAAGGTATTGCATTGGCATAGCACTTGCCAACTGCTGATAGAAGCAATGTAAATTTTTCATGGATGAGGAGGCAAGAGGTAATTCAGATCTTGCCCCATGGTAGAAGGTGGGCCAGCAGAAGAATGACGATATTCAATCTACATTCAATCTATTTTTCAATCTACATTTTGTCCTTCTCTCCAGAGAAACTGTAAAATTTTATTGTATTTTTTGTCAGTTTAAAACAGAAGAATGAAAAAAAAAATCATCCTACAAGTTTTAGAATCATAGAATAATTTAGGTTGGAAAAGACCTCTAAAATCATCTAGTCCAACCATTAACCTAGCACTGCCAAGTCCACCACTAAACCATGTCCCTAAGTGTCACATCCACACATCTCTTAAATACCTCGAGGGAGGTATTTACCACTTCCACTACCACTTCCCTGGGCAGCCCATTCCAATACCTAACCACTCCTTCTGTGAAGAAGTTCTTCCTGACATCTAACCTAACCACCACCACCACCACAGTGCAACTTGAGGCTATTTCCTCATGTCCTAGGTTTTAATGAAAACCTAACTTCTTTGTCAAGAGGGGATTGCGGGAGGGACAGGAGGTGGAGTCAACTCCTACTATCGTCACCCAACAGTCTTTCAGTTGTAAGCAGATTTGGAAGATTTTTTTAAACAGAACTAGCATTAATGGTATGTTTAGAGTTCACTTTATTTAATAAATAAATTAATTAATTAATATAACAACTCAAGAAAATAGAGAACAGTAAATGCTTTTTTTATTATTATTATTTTTTTCTTTGACACAATTTGACGTCTTGCAGCCTTCTACATGGAAAAAGTTGGTCACGTCTTTCTTCCAATTAATACTCTTTAATAAGAATCATTTCAAACTTCAGATAAGGTGATAATGATTTAAAATACACTGAAAAGCTTTGCAGTATTTAATAGTGAATGTGAAGTTTTTATGCATTCTTATTTCAATGAAAATATCTCAAATATGTTAAAAAAAGTATCTGAGCCAATGAAGAATTTTTATCTTTTTAACATTGATCTGCTCTTCTCATGGTTTTTTTTTTGTTTGTTATTTTTGTTTTTTGTTTTTTGTTGTTTTTCTTTTTAATACTCTCCCAGCCCAGTTAAGAATGATGGATAAGCCAAAACATATTTAATAGTCCACTGTTTTTCCTTTTTCCTTATATTGAAATGTTGTCAGAATATTGAGAGGTTCTACATATTTACATTGAATAAGAAGGTCCGAAGTGGTTGTCATATTATGCAATAGCAAAAACCTTCCACTGAAGTGATAAATTCAAACAAATATTTCATTCTGAGATCGATATATTAATAAGGGATTTTTAGATTAAATTCTCACCCCAGTTAGCTTAGTAGCCAGTTCATATTTATACTCTCTACGGCAAAATATTTTGCATTTATACTTCTGCAAATTCATGAACATTTATGCTTCAGGAATTTTTTAGAAAATCAAATCACACTAATACATAAGACACAGTTCCTTGGTTCAGCCAGTTATGGTCTAGTTTCTCCATCAAATGTTCATAATAACCTAATTCCCTTCAGAAGAGAATATCACAATCATTTCTTGTTCCTTCATGTAGGTTTTTCTCTAAGGAATACTGTGTTTGCCTTTCATATAAAACACATGCTTCCTATAATCAAGTACTATGATGACAATTACTAAAAATGTATCTCCAATCTTAAAATAATTGAATATAGCAAAAGCTAAACTAGTGATATAGTATAAACATTATAAAGCATTCATATGTCCATCACCATTTTCAGCTACAATCTATATGTAAATGTCTCCTTGCTTACAATGACTACATGATAATTACAAGCTCCTGTAATATATTTTGGTGTTATTTTGAAGCATTATGAATAGTCCTACAATCACTATAAAATTATCTATGGTAGTGGGAAGTTTTCTTTCAAATTTTATTATAAATTGGTTTATGAAAATATGTATTAGTCACTATATTTCAGTTTATTTTTAAAGTGATACTGTTTATATGAAAAATAAATCAGATTTTTATCTGAATTTCTCTAGAACTTAGTAATGTTATAAATAGCTCCAAAGAGAACAGCGATTGATTGAATTTGGAGGAGGATCAGTTCATTTCAGCTAGTATAATCCATGAAATATCATCAGTTGGCTCATTTTATCATCTTGTATGTGTTTACACTGCAGACTTAATAGCACTTTATGCTATTGTTTGCAGTCTGATGTTTGTCTACTGGTAGGCCGTATGACATTATTTTCACACATTTCTACTCATGAAGCCCAGAAGTTCTATGCCAAAAACAACAGCAACAAAGTTGCCAACGGTAAGATACTAGACAAGTGTTTACACAAATGGAGAAACAACCAAATAAGAACAGATATGCTTAGCTTGACTATCTTCAGGAATATCATCATTAGCTTCCATCTTTCAGGATAGCATTAGTGAAACAGGAAAAATCCAGTGACTCTTTAGACATGAGGCATACACCAATGAACACCATTGAAAAGGCACTCTGTTTCTCTTTGATATAGTTTAAAATTGTACACATTTTCTTGAGTACTTCTAGACTGGAATTACCATAGTATGAAGTGCTTTGACTGTGTTTACATATTCTTCGTGTAGAAGGAGCAGATGCAAATACACTCTCAGCAGGCAGTCTGAGTCTATGCAGATGGAAGTGGCATGAGGAAATGGCCAGTGGTAAGGAGGTACAGCTCATTACATGTGGGACTACTCCAGAAATCACACCTTCACAGATGGTATGCAGAGGAGATAATTTCTTATGAACTCTGAGGTACGGAAAACAATTGCAGTCCATTAATGAACCCCAAAAATCTTTAAAAGTTTGGTTTACCTATTTAGCTGAAAGTTGGAGGAACTAATCCAAATGTTTTGGTCCGCCTTAGGACACCAAAGAGATATTCCTACATATAAGAAAGGGATAAAGAAACAGAGCTAGGAAAATAAAACTGTTTTCCATCACTTTTTTCATCTCTTCTTCTACAGTATTTAAATTACAGATTCTGTGATTGTACAGTAATAAAGTAAAAGCACAAGCAAATAAACCCACAATATATTGAATGCTTTCCATTGTTCCTCTTCATCTCTTAAAGAAGATAGTAGAACTGAAGAAATTTTAAAGCCAAACAATATAGACAATCAAAAAATAAAATAAAATAAAATAAAAAAGAAGGAATAGATGATTTCTAAGTAAGCTAGGACATCGTACTGAAAATAACTGAAAGGGATGTGGCATAGGTCTTCAAAATCATGAATGACATTAGATAACAGAGAGTGATCAACTATTTGTGATCTCTTGCAAGACAGGAACAATGGAGCACTGGATGAAGCTAATGGGAGGCAAGTTCCAAAGGAAATGGTTCTCAATGTAACAGGTAACTGAGCTGCCTAGCTCCTTTCCAGAAAATGTGGTGGGGACTAAATATCTGTTTTGGTTTAAGGGAAAGCTAGACAAACTTGACAATTCTGTTAAAACACCCTGAAAACATGGCAAACTCAACTGGTTCATCAAGGGTTTATGAACATGCTGGAGCTCAGAAAGCACCTGAGCTGAAAATACCTGGAGACTAGAGAATATTAAAAGATGTATCATCTGTGACTGCTGTGCATTTTACACTCTTTTCTAGACATCTAATACTTCTGTCCGTTCTCAGGGGAAAAAGACAGGGATGTGTTGTTCACTTGTTTGTTTGTTTTTGTCTGATCCAGGCTATACAGCCACTCTTGCAGGTTTATGTTATCACTTCATTTTTTCAATGAAGCTGGAGATGGTGTGACCCATTTTTGTTTGGGCCTTTCTCTCCTTCAGTAACCATAGAATGGCTTGGATTGGAAAGGCCCTTAAAGATCATCCAGTTCCAACCCCCATGCCATGGGCAGGGATGCCACCCACTAGATCAGGTTGCCCAGGGTTTCATCCTACCTGGCCTTGAACACCTCCAGGGATGGGGCATCCACAACTTTCTTGGGCAACCTCTTCCAGTGCCTCACCACCCTGTGAGTAAAGAATTTCCTCCTAACATTCAATCTAAATGTCCCCTCTTTTAGTTTAAAACCATTCCCCCTTGTCCTATCACTATCTGCCTGTGTAAAGAGTCCCTCTCCATCTTGTTTATAAGTCCCCTTTAAGTATTGAAAGGCCACAATGAGGTCTCCCTGGAGCCTTCTCTTCTCCAGGCTGAACTTCCCCAGTTCTCTCAGCCTGTCTTCATAGGAGAGGTGCTCCAGCCCTCTGATCATCTTTGTGGTCCTCCCCTGGACCTGCTCCAACAGGTCCACATCTTTATTGTGCTGGGGGCCCCAGACCTGGATGCAGTACTCCAAGTGGGGCCTCATGAGAACAGAGCAAAGAGAGCAATCACCTCCCTTGACTTGCTGGCCATACCTCTGTTGATGCAGCCCAGGATACAGATGGCCTACTGGGTTGTGGGCGCACACTGCTGGCTCATGTCGAGCTTCTCGTACACCACAACCCCCAGGTCCCTCTTCGCAGGGCTGCTCTCAATGAGTTCTTCTTCCAGTCTGTACTTATGTCTGAGATTGCCCCAACCAAGGTGCAGCACCTTGCACTTGGACTTGTTCAACTTCATCAGATTCACATGGGCCCACCTCTCAGGCCTGTTCAAGTCCCTTTGGATAGCATCCTTCCCTCTGTTGTACCAACTGCACCACTCAGCTTGGTGCCATCTGCAAACTTGCTGAGGGTGCACTCGATCCCACTGTCTATGTCATTGACAAAGATAGTAAACAGCATCAGTCCCAAGACAGACCCCTGAGGGACACCACTCATCACCAGAATCCACCTGGACATAGACCGCATTGACTGCAAATCTGTCTGCTGCCATCCAGCCAATTTCTTATCCACCGAAGTGTCCATCCTTCAAATCCTTCTCTCTCCAACTTAGATATAAGGATATCATGTGGGACTGTGTCAAAGGCTTTACAGAAGTCCAGGTAGATGACGTTGGTCAGTCTTCCCTTGTCGCCTGATGCAATCACTCCATCATAGAAGGCTACCAGATTGGTCAGGCACAATTTGCCCTTGATGAAGCTGTGCTGGCTGTCCCGGATCACCTCCTTGTCTTACATGTGCCTTAACATAGCTTCCAGGAGGATTTACTCCATGATCTTCCCAGGCACAAAGGTGAGGTTCACCAGTCTGTAGATCCCCAGGTCTTTCTTTCCACCCTTTTTAAAACTGGGAGTGATAGGTATGTATTATAGAGATAGTCCAGTTCCCAGTTACCTGTGACTCAATTTAGAGATCTGTAAAAGAATTTAAGAGAAAAACAGAACTCTACTTCTTCAATTAGCAAATCTCTCAAAGAAGCATCCTGGACATTTTACAAAGATTCAGGAGCTAGATTTTCTGTTTCTTAGAGAAAATAGAGAAACACAAGTATCTTAAACAACCTTTGCTATTTGTTTTAGGGGTATGATTCATGATTTTGAGCAGCAATGAGCTAGACAATTCTTATCCACAGTTTAAAAATTAGTTAAAATAGATCACCCTTCTACCATTTGATGTATCTAGAATATTTTCTTAACAAAATAAGACTGCAAACTGTTTTCCTTCATAAACTTAGCATTTTATACCCCCTGCCGCCCTTACAAGTCAGGACTGTGACTCAGGGCACCAGGAGTTCACAAGTAATACAAATAGACTCAAAGTTGTGTTTTTGTTTGCGTGTTTGTGTGCGTGTGTGTATGTAAGATAATATAATAAGAAAGTTTTTATAATTAAAAACAAAGGAGAGAGAATATTGCTGTTTGTTGATATAATTAAATTTGTAAGAGGTTAAGGTCCTGTGTATCCATCCTTCACAGTTACTTTAGCAATTATTACAATCTTTGACATGATGGAAATAAGCAGAAAAGGTGAGGCAATGGGCCTGTCTCTAATTCCAGTAGTCTATGTATCTCATTTCAAGCATTAAAATTGCTTGAAACATTTAAAAAAATGTTTAAGATTCCAATAATAAGTGGAATAAACACTCAGTAAGAACTTAATTTCTATCTAATAATTTTGGGTGATTCAGAATATATTGTTTTTAATTCTATGGATTCTATATCTAGAGGATTTTTTTCCTTTACCATGCTTTCTAAAAAACTCAGAAAAGCTTTCTAGTAGGAATGTTACTGAAGAAAACAGATTAGAACATTGACTATTTAGCACTAAGAAAAAGTGGTTTAATAAATAACTCAAGATTTCCTTGTTAGATGAAATCTAGGCAAAATCTAACAAGTGAAGTTTAGATTTAATTTATGTCTCAAAAATATTTCTGATTTCAATAGGCTCAATGGATTATAAAACATACTGCTTTGCTCTTATCAAACTAATCCTGAATGTCTGAGGGAAGGCTTACTTGCAGTGATTTCTCTGATACTGTTCACACACTTCACTTCTACCTCTTAGCAGCCTGGGTCTCAGTTTTCTGTATTGCTTCAGATAAGAATGTGCTTACGAAATTCTGTGCACGTAACAGAAGTACATAGTCGGCCATAGGACTGTGTTTTTTTCCAACTCTTTTGCTCTTTACATCATAGCTGTTGCAATTACTCTGACACACACTCTTAAAGAGAGCATTTCTGATTCCACTGCACTCTGCCTTTACAAGTTATATTTCATCAGCATGTTGTGAAAGACAAAAAGAACATTGTTAAATTGTGGAGATAAACACAAACATTAACAGCTGGTGGGAAAGCCTCACTAGAGGAGAGAGGCTGTGATGAATGTAACTGGGCCAGAAATCTCTGAATTCCCCATGTAAGCTGATCTGCATGATCTGAATTTGAAATGTAGCTCCTCTATTTTACTGCATTTTTACCCTGCATTTGGAAAAACAACAAACTGATCATCCCAGATAACATGGAAAGTTAGCGCTTGTTTCAGATGGTTATCTTCTTTCATGCTTACCCTTTTTACATTCCTGATGTTTTGCATCCTTTACCCTTCACACCTGGTAGCAGTGCTCCAAAGCCTGGTGGAAGCCTAAAGAAAGGAATATCTTTTCCATAACCAGATTAACTCTTCTTCTAATTTCTCTTGTCCCAAGACTCCAGCTTATCTTGCTACAGTTATACTTTTCTCCCAAGTAGCATTGGAAGTGGAACAAAAGCCTGATAGAAGAAGAAGTGAGGAATTAACCTTTCTTTTTATCTCTGTGTAAATATTAAGTGTCCTTATCTCTGGCTCTGGAAGTGTGTTTTCTTCTGTTTTTCTTTGGAGCTGAAGAGTTATCAAAAAACAGTCAACTTTACTCATGAAATAGGAAAATATTGCCAAAGAGTTTTTATCAAATCCAGAAGTGTTGTATGTATTTAAACTTCTTAACGATGTTGCGTTATCTGCTATTAGCTATCTTGCAATAGCAAAGTTAGCTTTTCCAAAGTGAAATCTCCTGTCTATGCACTACTGTGGATTTCACAGAAAGAGGTGACTGTGAAATGTATTGTTATATAATGTGTTAAAGCATTACTATCTTTAAAGTACTACTCCACTTTATTATTATAAAAACTGATGAAGGCAGTAAAAAAAAAATTTTTATAGCACATGAATAGTAAAAATAGCAAATATTCATCTAGCAAGACACTCACCTGACAAGAGTCCACCAACAAGAAGCTACATTACTGTGCGTTCTTGCTTTTTATCCACTATAATTCCAACTTGTCCCGCTCCACACACACACTTCTGAGTGATTTTTTCAGCTGTTTCTTTTTAGACACCACCATTTAGTAGGAGATTATAGAAGAATCACTTAGGTCTATCAGATTCAGCAAGAAGTTGTTGATTGCCTTGAGGATGTCAGGTGTTATATTTCAGTCTAACTGGATCACAGCAGTGAAAGAAAGCTGTATCTGCTTATGGACTGCTGACGTTCTCTCTGTATTAAAAGAGGAAGACTAAGTCTTAAGACAGATGTTAATTCAGTAAACAGCTGCAGAACTTGAAGACATTAAAATCTCCCAGTAATTTGTTATATCTCTTGTCTATTCGTCCTCAGAGCTTGCTGTAAGAAAATTTGTGTAATATCAATCTGACCCAGATTGTTTAAAATCAGCTGTGGTAAATTTGAACTGATGATTTGAATTAACTGTCTGAGCTGACATCCAACTGGCAAGAAGTAAGGAACTTCTGGAGAGATCTTCAACATCTCCTCCATTGATACAGAAGAGTTCATCTTTATCTGCTGGCATAGTGCTATAGCTTTAACTAGAAGATCACTCCCACCATTGCCAGGGCTTTCTGAGGGGCTTTTGGAGAAGAAAACTGGGAGTCTAGTATGGAAAAAACTCCTTTGTATGTGAGAAAAATAGGCTGAACTTTCTTAGTCTGAGTATCTGCATCTCATGAACTTCACAAAGCAAAGAAAAGCCATCCACCAGACTTGGGGTTCTACACACCACCTTGGGGCAGAAATACCTAAAGGTGAGGTACCTCAGCAGCTGAATTCTAACTACTTAATCTCTTTGTACCTACCTTTTAATCCTTAATTTTCTTCCTCTGAAGTTCATTGAGCACTGGAACAGGCTCCACAGGGAAGTGGTCACGGCACCAAGCCAGTCGGAGTTCAAGAAGCATTTGGACAACACTCAGACATATGGTCTGATTTTTGCGTGGTCCTGTGTGGAGCCAGGAGTTGGACTCAATGATCCTTGTGTGTCCCTTCCAACAGGATTTTCTATGGTTCTATGATTCCCAGAGGGGAATGAAATGGAGAGAAAGTTGTTAGGAGGGAATGGACACAATGTTGCAGACTTATAAGTAGTTTCCTTAGATGGTGTTATGTCCTACTGCTATAGATAGCATTTTCCAGTGTTAAATGATTACTCAGAACCACCTCTAACCACTACAGGCATTTATGCCTGTGACATAAAAGTGGAGGTTTTTTAAAATATTGAACTATTAAAACTCCGTAGAATTACATTACCACCTCCATGATGAAGGTTTTTTCACTGGCTTTCTCCAAGGAATCCAGCCACTGAACCAGCTACTGTCAGGATAGAGTACAAGTTTTCAATGGACTATTTCTCCTGGATAAAGCTTAATTCATTTTTAGTTCCATAACAGATATAAAATGAAGTAAAGTGCCTTACCTAAGAATCTTCATCTCTGCAGACCATGATATTTCTTTGGTTTCTCAAATGAAATTCTCTTTCTAGTAGAGTATTTGAAAAGTGTGTCTGTCCTGTCACCATAGTCCAAATGGCACAAATCTCATATCAAATTTTGAAAAAAATTCTATTAGAAAAATATCATCCTGCTTTTTTTCTTTTTTTTTTTTTCTTTGCAAGTTGAAGATCTAACAACACAGAAAGACAATTGAGGGTAAAGAGTTGAGACAAGAGCCCATGAAGGCTTGTACATGTTGTTAGCTGAGCTGACCTACCTACTTTCAACCTTCAGTTCTTTGCATTAACCTGTAAGCCACCTTAAATCTCCTGTTCTGGTTATGACGTTCAAGAGAAAAATCTGTTCAAAAAGGAATAAAAATACTTATGTCTGGCTTTACTGGCAGCTACATAGTCCCTACACAGTCTCCTGTTGTTAAAGTGCGATATATATAATAAGGTATATAAAATCCTGTAGGGTATATATATATATATATAATAGGGTATATAAAATCTTATAGATCCCTAAGATTCCTAAAACAAAAATTGCAACCTTGTTACACAGTTCACTTACAGCAAACTGAAGGACTCAATTAATCCTAGCAAATCTAAAGTCAGATACATACTCCAGGATTAGAAACATAACAAGACTTAGGCTTCTAAAGGGGGAATTTAGTTTTCTAAATCCAGGGTCCTGACCCTCAGCTGTCACCTAGCCTGTAAGGATGCTTTGGTCTGCAACCTTCCAGTCTCCCAACACCTTCAGATTTGACTTCTGCATATTTAAGAGGTGCCTCAGTTATGAGATGAGTGGATAGTTCTCACCTAAGCACTCTTACCTCGTTCCCTTTTCTCTGGCCTCAGATAGCTATGTGTTGAACAGGCCTGATCTATTTGGACAAGCAGAATCACAGATGACAGAGCAAGTCAAGAGTATTGATTGACCCTAGCATCAGTGATTCTGCTCATGCCAGCAAAGTAGGCTTTCTTAGCATGAACCGCAAGGAAAACAGAGATGAGAATTGCCTAAAACTGAGATGACTGAAATTTTGAATGGTGAGTCTTACTTTGTCAGAGTGAAATGAGCTTAAACTATTTTGAAAATACAAATTAAATTCTGTCCTGAACTTTCCTTGGGTATGAGCACACATACCCAATCAAAACTGAGCATTTCCAATTCTTTAGTCTCAATTCACTGCTAATATATCACCTGAGATGGAAAAGGCAAATATTTTATCCATATGCTGTTCTAGTTTCAGTTAATTTTATGGTCTATTGGTTATTTTCACCCTGCAGGACACCTGATACCAGTATTGGCTGAACTGCGGGAAGTCTAAAAATTTCAAGGTGTGCTTTTCTTCTTTCATATAGGTTTCTGAAAATAATGACTAATGCATAGCAAAACTCTCTTTGGCTCATGTAAGTTCACTGATAAACCAGATGTCATATGAACAAGTCCCTAGGGCCTAATATGCAAATATTGATGATGCTGATAATCACTGGACCCTGGTTTTTATAATTGTTTTTACCTTCATTATCTTCTATTATGTCCCATAAAAAAATCCTTTTTCCACTATGAAATCTGATACATGCAATGCAGCACATATCAAGGGTTTAATAGCCTGCCTTTCAATAAATTGAATTTAATCTCTTTTATGATTCTTAGGAAGGACCAGAAGATAATAAGACCATGGCAATAGAACATTCAATGATCATTTTCAGCCACTGAAACTTAATACAGAGGCTAATTGGTCCCTTGAAGCATGTCCACTTACTATATGATGTATGCACAAGGTATCCCATCATAAATATTCTCATAGTGGTTTCCTAGCTGCAGGCTTAAGAAAAGCTTTGCCTTAAATATGTTATGATAAAAAGAAGAATACAGAATACTGACAGCAAAGCTCTCTTCAAACTCTGTGGAGTCCAGCTGCAAAGTGATGGTATCCAAATACACAGGTTAATTCCCAAATAAGAGTTTTGCAATAGGAAGAAAGCAAATTGCTATCATCCGCAAAATGAATTTCTAGTGTTGTGAGAACATTCTCCCTCCTTTCAAACCTTTATGTCTCTTGGTCATTTTCTAATTTTTTCTCAGCTGCTAAAATTATGGCCTAATCCACCCACTTGTCTCCACACCCTGTTTGTCCTGTATATGGTCTTTACAGAGATGAAACGATTACACACAAGTAATTGAAAATAGTTGACAGGTCCGGCTTTGGCCTTATAGTGTAAGTCTGCTGCCACCTATAGATAAATAGTAATATTTGCAAGCAGGTGCAATGTATGATTTGAAAAAGATTGCAAGGAGAGCAGTACTACATGTTATAGGGACCTTCTGCTGCAGAAAAAATTAGTGGCTGTCCGCACTTCTGAGAATACAGTACAAAGTGTTATCAGTTCTCAGATTGATAAATGAATCTGTCTACCATCCACCAGTTCACATCAATGGTAGGTGCCACTAAGCAGTACCAGTGATAATGTGCAACAGGCAAAGAGTAAATAAAAACAGAGAGAAAGGAGAGGAGGTCATGTTTTAGGGATGTGATTTTTGTTTGTCCTCTCAAACACAGCAAGTTCACATTAAAGGTTATATACCATACACACATTATTAACCAGAAAGAGAAAAGGAGGACTAGGCAGAATAGGAAATGTGGTAATAAAGGGTATGTGTCAGATCCTTCTTCATCTTCCTCTAGCGGTCCTTTTACTTACATAACCTTTTATCCCAAGACTTCAAATGCATCACAGGACTTCTATTAATAAAGATTTCTGTTTGTTATTTGTTATATATCACATCTATTCTGTCTAGATACATATAGGGAAAGGATGATAACTTTTTAAAAATAAGCACAACACACAGAGTTTTCACTACTTCTATGAGATGCCCACATCCTACTTTTGATCCTCTAAAGCACTACATTGGCAACAGTTAAAGGCAAAAAATGAAGTTCCTGACTAACCACTCCAAAATCCTCTGTTTGAAGCAGTTAGGAGATCATTTCATCCTAATTTCTGCTAACTTAGGTGTAGAAACTAAGTGAAATCATACTTTATGGTCATTTTGAGACTGGTAAAACATCAGCGAAGTTGGCAGGTAAAATATTTGCCTTTAATCTAGGATCATTTGCAAAAATGAAAACATATGAGTTCCCTATATTATTAT